>JAPYZJ010004235.1:0-33507 GCA_030522765.1 Ophioninae sp. B BG-2022a | reverse complement strand
TAATTTCCGAATTCGCTACTAGAAAAGCACGTAAAATCAGCCTCTAAGATAACATGTACGTACAAAATATGTTCAACTTGTCATTAGCTTTATGGTTATTCAAATAAAATATATGCGTAAATTGAGTCTAATCTTTAGCTCGACAGAAAAATGTTTCATGCTATCTTTTCGGGGCCCATGTTCTCCAGACCGCCCTGGGTCCATCATACCCTAGATCCGCCACTGGCCCTCAGTATAAATCACGGAAGAGTGTCGTAGCTGTCAATTATACATCGAACAATATATAAAACTTTCGCGAAATGGAATTTCGTTTTGAGTATTTCGGCAACGTCCGCTATCGTTATACAATTAAAATGAGTCCATTATTGCCACGTATGAATTTCGTTCATTGTTCAAACGCGGTCGAAATTTGATAACAATGCGAATTCGAGTGACATTTTCCCACGATCTGTGGCTTCAATAATCGGCGCAATGTTATGCGTCTCGTTCGTTGCGCATGACTGTTTCGCGTATCGGGCGATGAATATAAATTAACTACGATCTATTAATATCTACCTGTATAAAGGTAGAGGATTGTTCGAAATAACCATGCCTATCGCATTTAACCCTCTATAACTCAAGAACATGGATTTTTTATTTTTTGTGGTTTACGGGTAATTGAAACAAAATAAGAATATACGCGTTTCATAGTTTTTCATTTATTCAATTATTTTCCAAAAAAAAGGAAAACAAACCCAAACGAATTTACAAAAAAGAGCAAAATAATGAAAACATCATCGGCATGTACAACCTGTTTTGTAAGGTCCTGTAGGCTAGGCGCGCGGAGTGCGCATGCGCATATCGCGACATCGCGTCGCCTTACCATATTGGTGCTAGGATCATAAAATCCCTAGCAGTCCACGAGGTGCGTGCGTATCAACGCCATCGTTTGTGAGGTTATAAAATTCATCGTACGTTCCATTCACTAAGACGACGCGGGGTATAGACGCGTCGATATAGAAACTAGCCCTGCTCGTTGAAAGGTTATACGGCACAACGCGCCTCCATGATTCGTCGCTCGTCAAAATTTTTTCGCGACAACGACCCGGTGGCGCCGCCGTGTACTAAAAATCACTCGCGATGTTACCCGCCCCACATTTCGAACGTGACGAGCCTCGAACATTGCTGACGTCTTTTGATACCACTTTTTTTTTATTTCTCACTAGAAGTTTTTACTGAAAAATCTAGGGTTATTAAAAATTAAATAAAATGAAGTATATCGTTGCTCTTGACGTTGGAACGACGACTGTACGTTGTCACGTTATAGACGAGAATATCGTTACGGTTGCCAGCACCGTGGAAAAGGTTAGTATTCCTTTTCTATTTATTTATTAAATAAATAAAAAAAACTTTATTTTTATTCATTTATTAAAAATAAAAAATACTCATTATAGATTTGCAAATAAATAATGTTAATGCGTGACGATGGTGAATAAATAATTCGTTGTTGTAAATCGATTAATAATGTTAATAATAATAAAGAAATCAGTTAATGTTAATTACATTAATAATAATATATCAATATATGCATAATTATTATTATTGTATGAATATATATTTAAAAAAATAAAGTAATATATACAAACCACTTTTTCAATAATAGTAATATTTACAAATAATCTGCTTGTGAGTACGAGTGAGTGATAGCGACTACGTTGCTTCAAAGCTGGCACGTTTAGCTCCCGTACCATTGCTTGGCACAATCGTTCAAGTTCACGCGTTAACTCTTATCAGCAATCACCCCTCGTACTAGATATGAATCGTTAATGGACGCGATTTATCAATATTTACACGTTTTTTTTTCGTATTTCCAGCAAATAATGAAACTTTCGAAAAGTAAGATTATTGTAGAATTTCCTTTTGGATATCAGAGTCATGATGACACATCGAAGAATCTTCTGTAATCATCAGGAAGCGTAGTGCTAGTCGATGTTGAAAGCGTAAAATTATACGAATCCAATAGATTTTCATTTTTCTGATGTTTATGTTTTTTCTTGATGTTCGTTTTGAGCCACAGTTTGCCACAGTTTGTTGTTTGTTTGTTTTTTGTTTCAATTGGTGCTTGTTGCACAAAAGATTGTAAATAGGTTATTTCTTTATTAAAAAAAATTCATTAATCGATATTCAATTAATTCATCGATACTCAGGTCGAATTGCTGTATCCGAAACCTGGGTACGTCGAAATTGATCCTGATCAGCTTTGGAACTCCATACTGAAAGTACTGAAAAATGCAATTAATGGCAAGTACATTTTTTGTTCGATTAAACGATCACACTATATATATTGAATAATTAAATAATAATCATCTGTATATTATTTATTGATTTTGTAATTGCCACTGTTGCCACTACCATGATTATTATTATTATTATTATTATTATATGAAAATTAATATTAATTTTTTCAATTTTTTTCAATATTAAGAATTCTTGGAAAAAAAATAAAAAAAATAAAAAATATATAATAATAATAATAATAATAATAGAACTGACTTTTTGAACACTTTTGGGTAATGTATTTTTAAAAAATATAAAAATACGAGGATAAAAAAGTGGCGAGCACGAACGAATTTTAGATAGTGGCGTTGATATAAATTCTATCGCGTCGCTCGGTATATCGACCCAACGAAGCAGTTTTACGTCATGGAATCGCGAGACTGGAAAACATTATCACAGGTATAATTAAAATCGTCGTGATACAAGAAATCCTCTATTTGGCTCTATCATTCGAAATCAAACTTTTTGTCCGGCTATTAGTGAAATATTTCAGGTTTTTTTTGTTACTTTGTTTATCAGATAGTAAATTAATTGCTTCACATTGGATTGTTGAAAAAATGTTTTTTTTTTGTATATTATTGACGCTGATAAATTTTCACGCGAAGATTCATAACATGGAAGGATTTGCGAGCGGACTCGATGGTCAAGGAATGGAACTCGTCGTTAACGATGAAAGGACTCAGACTGGGAGCTCATGTTTTGTACACTTTAACTCGGAGCGAACGATTTTTGGCGGGAAGCGTTTTGAAGCTGATGAATACGCAGGTAGGTCCGAAATTAATCAATTATTAAAAATAATCAATTATAGAATTTGGCTAATAATGAATAAATGAAATTTTTATAAATTACAAAATTTGTATAAAATATTTTTTCATAAATAAAAAAATCTGTATAAAAAATAAAATGTTTGGAATAAATGCTTATAAATTAATTTTTCTAAATAAAAAACACTGTTCCAAAGAAACAAGTAGCACGTTCGAAAGATCGTTGAGATATTTATTTTTTTTTATACGACGTATCAAATTTATTTGTAAGAAAATGATTTATTTATTCGTTTAATCATTACTTGATTATTTATTTACTTGATAAATTTATATAATTTATCTGTTAAATTACAATGAAAATTATTAACAATTCAAGTTCATTCGCCCATCTGATATTTTCCACAACACCCAAACTCATCAAAACCTCAATTAAGAAAAAAAATGTAATCTAATAACATCCCATCTTTTTCAATTTTGGTAGTCTCCCAAATAATTATAATAAACGCTCGTTTCTTTGTGAATCTTAAAAAAAAAGTTTATCGGAAAATTTGTTAAATTAACATAAAAAAAAAAATTCAATTAAATTAAATAATGGAGTAAATAATACGATGTAAAATGTAAAAACCGTTACGAACGCAGAAGTATGATAGAAAAAAATGAATCCAAATGAAATAAAAGTGAAATTAAAAAAATAATATAAATAAATTTTTTGAAATGAATGAAATACAAAAAATAAAAAAAATGAAATAAAAGAGAACAATAAAAAGAAAATAATGAAATAACAGAGAAATTAAAAAAAATAATAATAAATGCCTACGTCACAGACACGGAGGTAATTCTTACGCGCACGAAAATTGCACGGGCGTTACTTTTCGTAATTGAGGGGTAGCGTGTTGTGTTGCCTCAATTGTAATTGCTCTTTCTTCAATTTGACCCTTGATACGAGAACCGAGCTACGAGTGTCGCTACAGTCTTTTGCAAAACTCGTTTAATGTTATTCCATTACGATAACGACGAGACTAGTGAATGAGAATAACAAAAAAAAAAAATTGCTTTCACGTTCCGAGATCGTGTTTCAAAATGTCACGACGTTTGTTTGTCTGCTGATTTTTTAAATTGCTCTATTATCATGAGTTTGCAAAAAATTGAAGAGTCACGATTGGATCATGGTTGTCAATTGATTTATAGTCAGTTTCACGTACGTGACAAGGTTCGGTAGGAAACTACAACTTCGAATGACCAGAAAGCTCAAAATCCTGAATTTGAATAATCCGAAACTACAAATTTTGTAATTTTTTGGGTTTGTTTGGGTTGGAAACCCAAACTTCGAATTTGACCAGAAAGCTCAAAATCCCGAATTTGAATGTTCCGAAACTACAAATTTTGTAAATTTTTAGGTTTGTTTGGGTTTGTTTAAAATCAAGGGTTTAAAATAAAACTATAGAACCCAAACAAACCCAAACAAATTTCGTACTTTTGCTGGCATGATATTTAGAAAATTTGTATTTTCGGAATTTTTAATCTTCTGGTCAATCGAAGTTCGTGTTTCCTACCCAACCACATTATTATTATGACTTATGCAAAATATATAAATAATATAGATATATAAATAATAAATATAAATAATAAAATATACAATATATATACAATAAAAAATATACAATACAAAATATACAATAAAAATATAAATAATAAATATATATAAATAATTGGATATTTTACATATGATGGTAATGAAAAACCAAATGCTATGTATCAACTGGTGAAGATGACCCTACGATTGTGTTGGGCTTTGCAACACGTGCCAGGACTGAAGGAAGCTGCTACGAGTGGAAAAGCTGTGTTCGGGGGTGTCGATTGTTGGCTGCTTTATAAGCTTACAGGTTATTATTTTCCTGACTTTTTTTTTATTTAAGAGAGGCTGATAGCCCAGCAGATATTTTATTGTAATTTTATATTTATATAAACAATATATACAAATTTAAATATAAAAAAATATAAAAACATTATATAATTATTATTTAATAAATTAATAGAATATTTTATTGTAATTTTATATTTATATAAAAGAAATAGAAAAATTTAAATATAAAAAATATAAAAAATTATATAATTATTATTTAATAAATTAATAGGATTTTTTATTGTAATTTATTTTGGCATCGTTGATATCAGGCCAACACATGACGGACGTGTCGAGTGCATCGGCGACCGGTCTTTTCGACCCTTTCACGATGTCTTGGGCGTTGTGGGCGATACACCTTTTCAAACTTCCGGAAAACATATTTCCAAAAGTCGTCGATACTGCCGGTAAATTTGGCCAGACGCTGAAACACATATTTGGGGTCGAAGTGCCAATTTCCTGTTCAGTGAGTGCCAAATTAATATACATAATGAGCAAATAATTAAATATCACGAAAGGAGCGTTTTAAAATAATACAGGGTGTTCCAAAAATCGATCATAATATTGCAAGTCACGAAAAGCCAGCTCTGAATAATTTAACATAATAAAATTTGGTTATTTTTTATTATCAGCTGAAGTATCATAGCTTCAGGGATATTTTTATATTTTGAAAAATTCGAAAATCTTTGGCCAAAAGCAATATTTCTTGTCGGAATATTACTGAAATATTATGAAATATTTGCATTCGAAAGATGGCTGATCAAGCGGCATCGCTGTTCGGTTCCTGTTGCTTTCGGCCAGGCGATCTCAAAATTACGATGGGTACCGGAACTTTCCTTGACGTCAATACAGGAAGTGAGCCCCATGCATCCGTAGCCGGTAAATTGTTTTTTTCTTGCAAATTATTGAATCCAAATGAATTTAGTTTTCATTTAATAAATGTTTAATTATAAAGTAGACTAATTAAAAAAATGTTGAGTTAACATTTTTCATTGAGGATTTTATTTTTAAACGATAATGGTTAATTAAAATTTCATCGTTATTATTATAGTCTTGTAAAAGCTTAAATAAAATTTTTTTAATCGATTTTTTATCGATTCTATCGATTTTTAATCGATAATGATTAATTCAAAATTTCTTCTTATTATTACAGTCTTGTAAAAGTTTAAATTTAAATGTAAATCTATTTAGATTTTACAATTAAAAATTTGTTTTTTGAAGATTTATTTTTAACTAAAAATTTGTTTATTAAAAATTGTATAAAAATAAAAAATTTGTACAATATTTTATAAAATTCAAATAAAAAAATTTCTTAGGGTTGTATCCCTTGGTGGGATGGAAAATTGGCACGGAACTCGTCTACATGGTGGAAGGCGCTTCGAACGATACGGGAACGCTTATCGAGTGGACAAAGTCTCTAGGTGCGTTCATTCATATTTCTCGTTTAATTATGACTCGAAAACGACTTTTGTTACTCGTTTTTTGCATTCCATTTAATTTTATTTATATATTGCTCGCTCGTGTTTTATAACAGAGATAATTTCGATTCTTGAGGATATGATATTATCATTAGCCAAAATATACGATATTAAAATTAGGACCAAAAAAAAACATCGATCGAGATAAAAAAAATTATCACTAAATTTCAGGCTTTATAAAAGAGCTTGACGAGTTATCCGAAATGGCGAATTCGGTCGAGAATGCCGATGGCGTTTATTTCGTACCTGCCTTCAGTGGACTCCAGGTAATAATTATAAACAAACAAAAAAAATAGCTTAAAAAAAATTTCTACAATTCTAAAAAAATTTTTTTCAACAGTTATAATTAACGCGAAATTTTTTTTGATCCGTTTTGAATTTCGATTTTTAATTTTGTCGAAAAAAAACCCGAAATAGGAAGTAAACAATGTTTATTGGTTGTTCAAATACGTTTTTTTTGGGAATCAGGCGCCAATAAACGATCAAACAGCGGCTGCCGGATTTTTGGGTGTCAAGCCTACTTCCGGTCGAGCTCACGTCGTAAGGTCGCTTCTGGAGAGTCTCGTTTTTCGAATTCTTCTGCTTTACGAATCCCTGTGTACCGAGACGCGAAGGACCTATCATAAAATTTGGTAAAATCGAATTTCTAATGTAGCATGTTTGCAAATTTTTTTTAGCGAATTTTTAAGCCTTTTTTGACTTTCTTTTTTTTTATAGTAAAAGGTATCATTTCCAGTATTTTTAACACTTTTTTATACCTTACAAAAAAAAATTATCGAATCTCCACATCCGCCCTATATTAATTAAGAATTAAAAAAAAAATTAAAAATTCATAATTCGTTACGTAATTTCAACGAAACGAATTATATTATATTTCAGTGTTGACGGTGGAGTTTCACGGAACAACTTTGTGATGCAATTACTAGCAGATTTGACAGGCCTGGAAGTTGAAAGATCAACGAGTAGCGAAATGGCAATTTTGGGAGTGACGTTCCTCGCTGGTCTTCAAAGTGGTAAATTACAAACAATTTTTCTACACTGTCAGCCATCATTTTGCGAAATTTAGAAATTGTTTGAAAATATTAATACGTAGGGATTGCATGAAAAATTCTTGAATACGATTGCTTAGCGATGATTTTGATGACCTTGAAATGATAAACGACTTTGATGACCTTGAAATGATAAACGACTTTGATGACCTTGAAATGATAAACGACTTTGATGACCTTGAAATGTTATACGACTTCGATGTCCTTGACGACAAACAATGACCTTGAAAAGATAGTGAAAAATAATTACTAGATCACGATATCACAGGTCTGCAACGTCGCTATAAAAAAAAACACATGTTCCCGTTTGAAAAACAATTAATGACCTTGAAAAACTGTGACCTGGCAAAAACTGTGACCTTGAAAAAATGAATTTTTCACCACTCGAATTGGCCCTAGAAATTGGGAAACCCAAACTAGCCAATGACACAACCGTGACCTTGGCAATGTTTGTCCCAAAATTCGAAGCTTTTTTTGCATCTTTGCAGAAAAACACGACTTAAACTTTTTCTACAATTTATTTATAATAATTTGCGCCCAAAATGATAATCAGTACTAACTCGACACATTGATAAGACAGCTGATAAGGCTGTGACGTAATTTCCCTTACGTGACATGTTTCCACGTGTCGACAGGAATTTGGAAAGGCAAAGAGGATCTTTTGAAGTACCGGAAGGTCGAAACGTTATTCAAGCCTAACGCTGCTAGATGCGAGGAGTATCAGCCCGTTTTTCGACAATGGAAAAGGGCGGTCGAACGCTTTAAGGGTTGGTACTGACACCGGTGGAAAATTCCGATTTTTTATAATTCCCAAAGGCTATTCCACTTCGCGTACCTCAAGGGACCAGCAATTAGACTGATTAATTAAGTAGCCGGATTTTTTTTGGATCGACGTTTTTTTTTATATTTTTCGTTGTATTTTTAAAAAAATTTTGAAAAACTTCGAAAATCGTAGGCCATTTTGGGTGATCGATTTTTCATCAAAAATGGCCACTAGAACGTTCATTTTGTAAAATAATGTATTCGTGCCGTTTCCATTTCACAAAATGGCTGCTCAGTCGGCCATTTTGTGTGATAATGCGAATCCACGAAATGGCGGCTGTGGCGGCCATTTTGGATCAAACATTCACGAGGAGCGGAAGCTGAAACGTTCATTTCAGGAAAAAGCGTTTTGTGCGAAATAACCGTTGCAAACTTTTGAAATTTCCCTTTCACGAAATGGCGACTGTGGCGGCCATTTCGTGTCGGTACGCGCATGCGCGAAATACTTATCGAAACGGATAAGTTTGAACGTTCCTTTTCAAGATACCTGTTGAGATGATCTTCGATGGCCTTTTTTTGGAAAATGACGCCATTGCGTGTTATCGTTCGTCCACACAAAATGGACGAATTTCCTATCACGAATTTTGAGGTTAATAATTATCAACGGTCGTTATTCTCTATTTTATTCGTTTTGTTAATTTTTCTTTACGTTGCCAAATGCATTCTCCTTGAAACGAATTTAGTATTCGATACTCATTTTTTTTCATATTTTTTTTTAGAAATGTGATTTTTTTTTGGATTTACGATTTTTGAATCAACGAGTTTTCGAAAAATGTCTGATTATTTTATCTCGTCTGGAAACATATCGGACAATACCACGAAGGAATAAAAATCAATTCCTACGCGAATTTTTCGACTGCGATAAAAATTTGCCAAAAAAAAAGCTCATTTTCTAGTGCCTTGCCGAAACGGATTTACCGTTTCTACGATGTTTCAATATGAACGTATGCTGTACGAATAATGCTAGATCACGTTTTACACAGTTATTGTTTTTTTTTTAATACCATTTTTGGAAATCCACAAGCAATTTGTTTCCTTTATTGTAAATAGTACGAAATTACGTTAATTTAAAACGATGCAATTTTTTTTTCGCACTCTCAATTTTCTTCAGTTTCAGGATATTTAAAAAAATGTTATTGAGGTTGTACGCCCTGCAATGTTAATATTATTGTTACTTTCCATATATTCGGATATGTAAAATAAAATTTTTCGCAACGCAATGATTAAACATCGTTACGATTGTGGTGTAACAATGCGTAATAAAATTATTTATAAAAAAAGGTTTTCAAAAATCGCGCTATCAATATTCAATTTTTTTGTTTGTGGAAATTTCGATCTTCGTCATACCAGAAGTGGATAATTTGAAAATGCGTCAGTAATGAATATTAATTAATACAAATTTCGTCACAGTAAAAATGATTGATGAAATTTTTGACATTTATTTAAAAGTTTTCATGTCAGAATGCAACATTTGCATTTCGAACATTTTCCAATCGAAAAATTATATTGGAAACATCTTTTGAAAAAATTGAATATAATTAAAAAAATTTAGACAACCATTGGATAAATAAAAAATATTTTTGAGAGGTTGGAAAACGTAAAAATATTTATAAAAAATTGGAAAAATTAGAAATAACTTTAAAAAATTGGAAAAATAAAAAATAATTCTAAAAAATTGGAAAAATTAGAAATAATTTTTTTTAATTGGAAAATAATTCGAAAAATCACATTGGAAATAAAAATGATTTTCTCTAGGAGTATTTGATCCACAGTCTTGAAAACCAAATAAAGTGATTTTTTGAAAATAAGTTGGACAGTTTGTGAGAACGATCGGGTGAAATGTCTCGTAGTTGTAGTAAAGTTTCATCTTTGAGCTACTGTGATGGATTGTCGTGTAAATTTCGGGCACCCCTCGACCTCGAAGAATATTTTTCAAGAGTCTCGAATTTCCAATCGTTGACAATGAAGCCTTTAAAAAAGAACGCTGCATTGTCCTCGAACATTCCAGATAACATTTGACATTTCTATTTTAAATTTTATTAAAATTTTTTTTTTATTTTGTTTTTCTTAAAAAATAAAATTTATTTATTTTTTAAGAAAAAATAAGCGCTCGATTGGAAAATAATAACCGGAAGGCAACAAAATAAAAATTCGACGTTTTTGTGAAAAGTTGACGAATTATGATGACTAATTTTGAGAATAAATATCTAAACGCGAATTCTCACCAGACATGAGAATTTTCCATCGCGGGCAAGTGAAAGCGTGCGGAATGATACCCGAAGGACTCGAACGAGCCGGATTACCTTTTGCGTGAAACCTGTTTATCGCAGATACCGAATGGCGAGGGAGATCGAAAATTTGTTGCAAAAACGAATGTCATCGGATCCATCGATATATGTTAAAATCAATAAAAATAGATCGATCGCCTTAATTCTTCAATTCCCATGTCCAAAGTAGTGAATTTTTATAATTTTAGTTTAATGATCAAGTAAATATGTGTTAATTGAAAAGGAAAAATAAGAAAAAAAATTTCAAAAATCACCCCTCTCTCGATTTACAGGGGAGGGGGTGATTTTAAATATCATAAAATTATTAATTATTTTGTTCGAGTATATATGTGCCAACATAGTCAAAAGTTAATTAAAAAAGTCTTTTTAACGCCTTTTTAATTTAAATTTCTTAATTTAAATTAAGAAGGCTTAATTAAATTTTTTATTTTAATTTAAACTTTTAACGTCTTTTTAATTTGAATTTCGCGCTAAATTCAAATTTAGCGCGAAAATCGAAACCGTGTATAACGGGGTCGTGTAAATCGGGATATTACTGTATAGGAAGATATAGCTTTGAGTGAAAAAATTAAATATACCATTCCAATACTTTTTCCACTTGACGAACAAAAACGGACTTGTAGAACGTCCGTGCTTGAGGTAGGATGTTTATATGCATAAATAATTAAAACCCGTTTCCAGTTTTTTACTGAACATCCTTTTTAACATTTATTCCTATAAAACTACGAATGACGCATTTTTCTTAGCAAGGAAAATATCGTGCTATCCAAAAAGTCGTTTCCGAAAGCTGTTAATTGGGTTTTTTCGTTTCGTTCTTTTTTTTAGTTTTTTTCGGATTTATTTAGGTGGTTTGGGTTTGTTTGGGTTTGGGAGGGTCTGACTGAATTGTTTGGGTCTGTTTGCTTCTCTTCTTGTAAATTTTCGTTTTTTAGTGTAATGAAGCCACAGTAAAATAAATACTATTCGAAATTCGATATTTCGAAATCTATCCGTTGTCGCCAAAAATCCTTATAGTACTTTTCTTGAAATATAACAAAGATGGTCTGTTCAAAATTTCACTTCGATCGGAGCGTTATGCTTTTGGGAATCTCACTCGTGAAATTTGAATGGTAGCACGACTCGAGTAGAAATCCTTCTCCGGCTACAAAAAAGACCTGATCAGGATTTCTGATCCAGTCCTGATCATTTTTGTGACACTTTTCCTGACTTTGGTCTGATCAGGATAGAACATCAAGGCTTGATCAGGAAAGAATGTCAACGCTTGAACAACGTAAAAAATAAAGGGTTGATCAGTGCAAAACATCAAAGCCTGATCAGACCTTAATTTCGCCGGATTTAATTGGCCGGATCAGGTAACTGGAGCGAACAATATATCCAGTTACCTGACTACACCCTGGAACCAACCTGATCAGACAAATTTGCTCTCACCGTATTGGAACTTGATCAGGGCCGGATCAAAAAAGATAAGGCCCTCGTATTTGGGCCGTCATCAGGGGGGCCTTACCTTATCGTGATCAGGTAAAGTAAGGCCCCCGTATTGGAGCTAAGGTAAGATAAGGCCCCCGTATTGGAACCTGATCAGAGCCGGATCAAAAAAGGTAAGGCCCCCGTATTTGGGCCGTGATCAGGGGGGCCTTACCTTACCGTGATCAGGTAAAGTAAGGCCCCCGTATTGGAGCTAAGGTAAGATAAGGCCCCCGTATTGGAACCTGATCAGGGCCGGATCAGACATCAGGCTAGCCTGAAAATTTTTCTACTCGGGGAATGACTTCGATAACAGCAGTATTGGCACCCGTGTTCGCACGCACACTCGGGAATCTTCGGGAATTCACGTATCCGGGCATTGTCGATTATGCGATCGCGCGAATAAATCGCATATAACGACGATGAACTTGCTGTTTCATTGTGAAAAATCGATTGGTTGACGAAACTCGATCTGAGAGGCAAGCGCGGTAGAACGGTGGACGAAGACGCCCAGAATATTTTCTTTTCCGCGTGTGTGTGGTCGATCGCGCATATCCTCCGGTATACCGATCACCATAACGATTTCAGGTCCGTTTTCGACGAGTTGCGTTTCTGCCTTGGCAAAGACGCGATCGCGCGCGATACTCGCTTTGTTATCAACAACGAGCAACAATTTGACTCGACGACGAAACGCGCATGCGCGCTTTATTTATTGCGTGAAAAAATTCATCGAGGTTCGAGCGGATGAAAAATCGGGTAGAAAATTTTCAAAATTTTGTGTGGTCGTCTATGTATAGAAAAATATTTTCTACGGAGAGAAAAAAATTTTTCTAAAAATCGACGCAGTGATTTTTGATAGGGATTTTTCGAGCCTCCGATATGGTGAGATTATATTTTTTTATTGGTTATTTTTACTCTAATTATATTTACTTTCCTTTGTCTTTGTGTTCGACTGTCTCTCTCTCTCTCTCTCTCTCTCTTTCTCTCTCTCTCTCTTTCTCTCTCTCCCATTAGATGACCAAGAACCGGATTTTCAGGATGCCCAACATCTAGATTCGACCAGTGAATCGCGAGCAGATCTTTCAATACCTTAAAACTGCAAGGATAATAATTCGTGCATTACCGATAGAAATCGTGCGTTATTACGCGTCACGATTTTATTGACTATTTTGTATTAACCCCCATTTTTATTAAAGGGTGGATTATTCAGTTGCCAATTGTGGATTATTCCGCGCTTGGATCCAAATCTGTTAAAAAGTTCAAACACTGTGACGTCGTGATTTTTTTTTGGCATGAGTGATAAATAAATAATTATCAGGAAACATTATTAACAAATAATCAAAATTGAAATCCTAAAGTCTACTAATAAAATGTGTGTTAAATAGTAGAGGTATTGAATTGGACATATTAAATGTTATGATATTATTCAATCATTGAGAAAGTATGTTAATAATGAGAAAAATATTTTACTCATTAAAAAAAAATTTTAGTTATTGAAAAACCATTTTTTATTTTTGTATAGGTTGAAAAATCAGCATTGAGAAATAATTACTTTGCAAGTGAATTCCGGGTCAATCGCTGATATTTATTAATCTTTTTTTTAATTAACATATTTTTTTTTTATCGACACGAAATATTTGTATTTTATATTTTGTTCTTTTCAAATTTCAAAAATTTCTTTCAAGTGTAAAAAATAGAAAATATGGATTTATAAAAAAAATAAAATATAGTATACAGACAAATAGAAAATAGAAAAAATATATATATATCTACATATATACAGTATATATTTACGTAATTGAAAAACGAAACGTTCGTGTGACGATTAAATATTGCAAAATTTGTCTAATATTTCGATGTACGTATTGTATAATTTTTTGGACACTTTTGGTTTTTTCAATATTTTTTTTCACTCTCAAAAAAGTTTTTTGGTGGATCGAGAAGGAGATCGTTTATAACGCGACGTATTATACGTGTTAACTTATGAGTAAACTCGGAACACGTGATCGCGAAGCGCATTTTTCCACGCTCTCGTAACTCTGGGATTAGTAGATTTTTTTTATTCCGCATTAACACTATCGGGAGAAACAAAGTATGCCGTGTTGACATGCAAATCACGATTTATTAGCTGGTCTTTATTCCGGCTCGCGTCTTTAAACATTCCAGAAGAAAAATAAAAAGCGCTTTAATTTTTAGGGAGAATTTACTATAATTTAATAGACTTCGAAAAATTGAAGGACGGGGGGGGGGGTGTTAAATTCAAATGCTGCCATAAAAAGAATATTAATAGCCTTTATATTCTCTCGACAACCTCGTTTTACAAAAAAACATATTTTCATCGTAAATTATCGTAAATTAATATGAATTATTATTATTATAAATAATTTTAATTATAATTAAAAAAAATCTCAAATAAATAATTATGTATTGAAACTTAGTAAATAAAAAATGAAACTGATGAAAGTACCAAAAAAAATAATTTACAAATAAAAAGGCAAATAATAAAATTGAATTGACGAACAAAAAAAAATATTTAAATGTAAAAATAAAAATGAAAAAAATTAAAAACCTGAGTTATTGTGATAAAATAAGAAATACTGAAACATTTGGAATTATAAAAAAAAACCGAAATCGGATCGGCAAAACTCGTTTGATATTATAATGAGGAGTGGTACCGAAAAAAAAAAAAAAAGTTGAGAGACCCATCTGAATTAGGATAAATCATTCGATCGTTACCTAGATCCATCGATCATCATATTTTTGAAAGATTACTGACGGCCAGTATTTCGGACATTCGCCTCGGCTCTCGAATTAAAAATAAATGACGCGCCACGTAGTGTTAATGGAGAATCCAATTAAATGAAATTCGAGTCCGATATGCAAATATCGGAGACAACGAAGGTGTTCGAACGCTCGCGATAAATGGACTTTGTCCACATCAAATTTTCATTCACCGAGAGTCAAGGTTCGTCAGGCGTAACGCCCTCTCGCGGATATTACATTTCCGTTTCGTACCCCCGTCCCCTTTGGGAAAGTTTGAAATTGCAGTGTCCGGTAAGTCTGTTATCGAGCAGTCATACGACTCGATACTACCGTCCAACTTCATCCGCAAATAAACGTCAATTAATTTACACCATGTGCCATTATTCGTATTAACGATTCTCGCTCCGATAGTATCTGTTTCGCATTTTTTGAATGATTTTCGTTTTCCATTTTTTCCGCTTGATAACTTTTTTATTCACGAGTAAATAAACATTTTTTTTCCGCCTGAAAATTTTCGGTAAAAATTGTTTTTTTTTTTAAATATTTATTTACGTACCTAAAATGACGGTTAATTTCCATTCGACTATTAATTTTCTGCAAAACACAAAATTTTTATGAAGAAAGTCGTGAAAATCGTGTTTTTAGAAGTTTTTACGATTTTTGAATGAAAATTTTGGGTTTTGGGGGAAATTAATGGTAGATTCGTGCTCAGGGGATCAAATAATATCGAAATAGACCATTTAAAAAAATATTAAAAATCTAAAATTTTTTCGGATTTTAGGGCAAAAAAAGTTTTTTCACTCAATTGTTGATAACTTTTTTTTCTTTAGGATTTGGTACTCCACTCTGTGCTCAATCTCTTCGTTATGATTTTCTCTTTAAAATGCTTTTTTAAAAAGGCAAATCCGATGATTTTTCGATTTTTGGCAGAATTTCAAAGTTGGAGCATCGATTTTTGCTAATTTTTCCATACATACCCCTTTGCCTCTTTTTTTGCCATTTTTCAAGTGAACTTTCTGGGGAAACTATAAGAGATATCGATATAATTCCAACGCCATTATTTAAGTCAGGCAAAAACCTTTTCCAAACACACCAAATAAACCTCTATCGCATAAAAGAAGTCTACTCTACGACCTTTTGAAATATCGTGATTTCTGAGATTTTGGAAAAGTGGCCAGGGAAGGCGAAAAATTTTTTTTTCATTTTTAAACTCTTAAAAGGGTCTATTTAATCAGAAATTTTCCGCTGATTACGAATATGTCCGAGTTTTTGCCAAAAGTGCAAAATTAGACTGGAAAAATGCGAAAAAACTTTCTAGAATATTTTTTCGAAATTTTTCCCTAGAAATGGAGAGTTCAATGCGAATTAAATTGTGGATTTGTCTTCAAGATATGACACTAAACGTCTAAATATAATAATTATTTCAAGGCTAAGCCCGCTAAAAGGCGCCTGATTGGCTGCCTTTAAAAATTAATAACAATTCAGGCGTTGATCCGGAAACCGTAAATGCTTATATCAATGGACTCAGAATTTCACCCCCAACTCTCCATTTCATAGTCGAAAATCTTACGTAGGACACTCTGTATAGTATCGCATAAAATGATAGACCGTGAAACTATCCGTGTGATTTATATTTTATTTAGACACTTTAAGTGGGATTAGGTCTCGTTGCGGTGACACGTCGTACATCAAAGTTTCATTTATCGTACCGGTTGTTCGCGAACGAGGAAAGTATTTACCGCCCCTACAATGACATTTCGCACATGTCAATTCGCAAAAAAAAAACAATCTGTAAAACACGTACGTAAAATAATTTTAAAATACAGTCGAATTCTGTAATACCATAATATTAAATACAAGTAAAAATTGATAAATTAATTTCATTTGATAATAATAAAATCAATTAAAAGTAATCACGAAATACTAAATATCAATATCGAATATAACAAACTATTTTTATAAGAATATTATTTAATGAAAATTATAATTATAAATTTTAATCGATTAAAGAAATATGAACTGCAACAAAGAAAGCTATTAAGCTATGCGATATAAAATACAAAAAAATTCATTTAAACTGTAAAAAGCAATGATGCTTATAATTAATTAATATTCATTTATTTACTTACATAAAAGTTGGCAAAGAAATATTTTTTAATTTGTGTGATATAAAATGCAAAAAAAGTAATTCAAATTTTTTAAAGTAATTATATGTACCTCTCTCATTAATTTATGTTTATTTACTTGTTCAATTATATGTCTTGTTATTCATTCATTTATTTACACAAAAACTAGCAAAGAAATATTATAAACAATTACGTGATATAAAATAAATAAAAAATAATTCCTATTAAAATAGTAATTAAGTGTATCATTAATTTATCTTTATTTATTTATTTATTTATTTATTAGGATATATATTCATTATTTTTTACATAAAAACTGGCTTAAAAACACGTAGCTTTGAGTATACCTACTCGTACTAAACGAACAATTTTTTTTTTTTTTCGAGACGGAAAAAAACGTGAGTTTCACCTCGACGATCCACGGGATTGAGATTGACCATCATATATCGTTAATACATGCGATCGTGCGGATCGACATTGCGTAATATTGTTGTCCGTCTTGCCGTTAAAAAATTATCGTTGCTTCAGTACGATAACGTGAAAGTGAAATACTAGCAATTCCCATTTTTTTTTTTTTTTTCGGAAGATTTAAGAATTTTTTTTTTCGGCAAACGGCATAAAAATGACTGAGCTATCTGGTGAGCTTGATGAGATGATGGAACGATCGAGCGTTTGGCATCGTAACTCCTCATTTATTTTCCATTTCAACGTTTCGAAGATGAATTTTCATCTTTTTTATTTTTATCTCCCGGCAGACATCCGAAGTGGTCGTGGATATGGGTGGCCTGGAGAACCCCGAGGAACGGCCCGTGTACGACGTTGACGAGGCGCCGGATAACGAAGTCTGCCGAGTCGATATTCAAACGGGCGATGCTCCGGTGCTCGGTGTTTCAGATCCAAGTGAGTTCAAGGCTACTTTTTCGTTCGTTTCATTCATATATGTGTGATCTTTAACTTTCTTTCTTCGTTCTTTTTTTTTAGTGTTTTTTCTAGTCTCTTTTTAGGTTCTTTTTAGTCTTTTTAGGGTTTATAGGATTTTTAGTGTTTTTAGTATTTTTTAGTGTTTTTAGTCTTTTTAGGGTTTTTAGTCTTTTCAGGGTTTTTAGTCTTTTTAGTGTTTTTAGTCTTTTTTAGTATTTTTTATTTTTTTTAGGGTTTCTAGTCTTTTTAGTGTTTTTAGTCTTTTTAGTGTTTTTAGTGTTTTTAGTCTTTTTAGTCTTTTTAGTCTTTTCTTTTTCTAGGCGAAAAAATCAAGTTTTGACGATTCGATTCGAAACCCAAACAAACCCAAACAAGCTTTGACAATCGATTCGACAAATCGCTTTTTTTTTCCTTGCGAAGGAAAACAAATATTTTCAGTCCTATGGTTTCGAATATTGATCGTACCGGACAAAAAAAATTTCATCGCACAATCGATTCGAAAATTAGACGCTCCATCATTTTTTTAGTCCTTGAAGTTGTTTCAAGGTAAAAGGAGGCTTCAATAAAGGACGAAGCGTAATGTGGATTTTTTTTCCTCCAATCCCCCCCCCCCGGCGTTTATTCTTTCCTCTTGGCAATCAGTTCCCTTTTTTTTTGCATTGTTCAAAGTCGAAATCTCGAAATGCCCGGAAGCGTAAATTCTGTGTACCGTGTAAGTGAAAAAAAAAGTCGGAAAATAATTCTACTCGATCCTAATGACGTAATCTGTTTATTCATTTTTTTTCTTCGCTGACTTTCTGAAACCACTCGTCTCAGGAAATCCATATTAGCGTGGCACTTCAGTCGAGGGACTTGGCGTCGAGACTCGTCCAAAAAAATCATAACAACATCCATAATAAATAAATAAAAATATGAAATCCAAAAGAATAATAATAATTATTATTTTGGATTTCCATTTATTTTTGTGAATTTATTTTTATCGATTTATTTATAAATTTGTGAAATTTATAAATGAATAAATTTATTTTTGTAAAATCCAAAATAATAATAATTATTATTATTTTGGATTTCCATTTATTTTTGTGAATTTATTTTGATTGATTTATTTATAAATTTGTGAAATTTACAAATAAATAAATTTATTTTTGTGAAATCTAAAATAATAATAATAATTATTATTTTGGATTTCTCAAGCGAAATTACGAAATTTTCGCGATCCATCGAGATCGTAAATATTGATAAACATAAAAAAAGATTAGGCAAAAAATCGATTCGATTATCATTCGAATGGAATTGAATTAACGATGTAAATTCAATGTTTGCAAAATAGAGTATTTCGAAGACGTTGCTTGTTGCAATTTCGATAAAGTTGCTTGTTAAGAGGTCAGATTTGTCAAACAGGATATAGTATTTTTTTCGTAATCGTTTCTCTTGTCAATGAATAGAACAGGATGAGAAAACGTGTTGTCACTAATGCCAAATTGAATCGTCGGTTCATAAAAAATGCACGTGCAATACCAAGGGAAGTGGAGCACGCTCGACGCTTCTGCATTTGCGCAAAGGGTGCCATTCGGTATGAAAATCTTTTTTTTTATTTCATACACTTTTCCCGGAGGTGACAGTGGAGCGTCGTATTAACCGAACCTCTCGGGAACATTAGTTTGTCGACCCTCGACGATCGTGGTCACGCAGAGCTCGAGGGTGATCCTCGCTTTTTTTTTCTCCGAGTTTAATCTTAGCTTTTTTTTATTAAAAAAAAATTTTTTTTTGAATTTTTTCTGTTTTTATTAATTTATTTAATTTTGGTTAGATTTTGTGGGTGTGTGTGTATTGAAAAACTATTTTTAATTAATTGGAGAAAGATTATGATAAAAGATTTTTTTAATTAATAATGTTTAAAAAATTAATGGTTTTTTTATTTGTTTATTTGCATTTTATTTTTATAATTATTTGATTATTTATATTATTCCAATTTATTTGGAATTATTTCATAACTGTGGATTATAAAAATTAGCCTCGTAATTGTGTAAATTATAAAAGAATTGCATTTTTATTTCTACAATTAATTTTTTATTTTACTTCTTATTTTTTAGTTTTTACAAAAATTTAATAATAATTTTTTATTTTGAGATCAATTGTTTTTTTTTCGATGTGATGCTTTTTTTCCTTGTCACGTGCTTCTAAATATTTTATTACTTTCTTGGGAAATTTGATTTTGCAAATTTGTTATCGAATTTTGAATTTTATTTGGATTGTGATTTTTTTTTCGCTTTTCCAGTTTGGTTCGATTAGTCGATAAGAAATATTTTGATATCGGGGAAGAGCGAAGACTGGGAGTGAAAATGTCGGAGAGTGAAATTGTAGCGGTTTTCAAATATTCGCCGACAAAAACGGAAACGCAAGATGTCATCAAAATTCAAGTCGAACCGACTCACAACGCGTATCAGAATACCAACGGTACATATCCTTCCAATTACTTTGTTATCAATTAATCCAAATTTTTTTATATTTACAGATAGTTTTAACTAAAAAGTTTAACTATAGTTTAACTATAACAAATAGTTGTTTTAAAGGGAATATAAAAACGCGATTTGAAAATAGCACCGCTTCCCAAAATCCCCTTTAAAATAAAAAATAAAAATCTTGCCAAAATAATTGTCAAAATCTCATTCGAAATATTTATGAAAATATTGGTGAAAGAAAAATTTCAAATCCAAATTTTGGTGAAAGTAAAATTGGTTACGAAAAATATAAGTCCTCGAAATAACATTAAAATGGATATTTCGTTGAGGGATGATAAATTATAATTATAAATTAACTATTTACAGAAATTTTTTTTGTTTTATAATAAAAAATTCTGAATCAATCTTCTGAATCTTTTCGTACCGATTTAGAAATAAATTAAAAAATCGATTTAGTCCGAAGAGAAACGCGCAGTCGGTAACTTATCTCGGGTGTTATAAAGAACTAACTATTTTCAAAAAACTTTTTTGTTTTATTATAAAAAATTCTGAATCAATAATTATCAACCAAATCTTCAATAAAAAAAATACATAATCCTAACTAAATAATTTAAATAAAATTTAATGAATGTTTTATATAACTTTTATGAAATTTTACGAATTATCGATTTTTCTGATAATCATTTCCGGGATTTTATTGGTTAAAGGTAAAAAATATTACTAAATAATGATACCTACGATCTTAATGAAAAAAATTAACGGCCTGTTGCTTCATCAAGAGCTAGTTCTAAAATATTAAAAACTGTTATTGATCTTTTCGTACCGATTAAGAAATAAATTAAAAAACCGATTTAGTCCGAAGGTAACTTATCTCGGGTGTGATAAGGAGCGCGACTGGTGGTGCCATCTGACGTATAACAGAGAAACTACGTTCTCGGTCGGTTGGTAAACGCGTTACGTAAACGTCGCGTCGTATGCACTAGAGATTATGTATACAGTCGAGGTCTCCCACTCAGGCTCTTGCTGCCAGAGGGATCTCTTCGTCGCTTTATCATTCCGTCGAGCTTTGGAATTCGCAGCTCGAGAAAAAAAAAAAAAAAAGAAAAGTAGGGAGTTAGGGAGACGGAATGAAAAAAAAAAATCTTTCGATCCGATAGGAGAGGAAAATAAAGTGCATCGTCGATACTTCTCGTTCAGTTTCGTGATTAAGTTGCCAGCGGTCGGTGTCGTGATCGTGGAAGAATACTGGTAAGATACTTTTCGACTCGAAATCTTTTTTTTGTGATTATTAAAAAAAAAATCGAAATTAACTGAGAAAATTATTTTTTTTTTTTACGAAAATGTAACGAACCGTGGCGAAACTTTGAACTGTAAAATAGGGTTTTGGAGGTTTGGGAAAGAAGAGGGTCACACGGTATATCGATTCGAGACTCGAGTTCACGTTTGTGCGCGTGCTCTGGACTTTCACTGCTGTCAAGTGCACGCTGTCATCGCGGGCTCGGAATTAATACTCGTTCACTACCAGCGACCATTTCCACTCTTGATAATCGTAAACTTTCTTTTCGCTTCGTAACAGCGTCCCTGGCACACTCGTTTCCGCCTTTCTACGCTTGTATTCCTGTAGCTATTGTTTCTTCCTCTTCAATATTTGACCACTCGCGATCTCAGGCTCCGTGGATGTTGGGGAAAATATTTCGATCCGAAATATCGCCGCTTTTGTTTGGGTTTGTTTGGGTTTGTTTGGGTTTGTTTGGGTCCCTAGATATTATCATCTTAGGAATTTTTTCCGTTTCTTTGGTTTTGTTTGGGTCCCTAGATATTACAACCCTAGGAATTTTTTTCGTTTGTTTGGTATTGTTTAGGTCCCTAGATATTATAACCCTAGGAATTTTTTCCGTTTTTTGAGTTTGTTTGTTTGGGTTTGTTTGGGTCCCTAGATATTATAATCCTAGGAATTTTTTCCGTTTGTTTGGGTTTGTTTGGGTCCCTAGATATTGTGACCCTAGGAATTTTTTCCGTTTCTTTGAGTTAGTTAGTTTGGGTTTGTTTGGGTCCCTAGATATTATAACCCTAGGAATTTTTTCCGTTTTTTTTGAGTTTGTTTGTTTGGGTTTATTTGAGTCCCTAGATATTATGACCCTAGGAATTTTTCCGTTTGTTTGGGTCCCTAGATATTATGACCCTAGGATTTTTTTCCGTTTTTTTTTGAGTTTGTTTGTTTGGGTCCCTAGATATTATGACCCTAGGAATTTTTTCCGTTTTTTCGAGTTAGTTTAATTGGGTTTGTTTGGGTCACTAGATATTATGACCCTAGGAATTTTTTCCGTTTTTTTTTGAGTTTGTTTGTTTGGGTCCCTAGATATTATGACCCTAGGACTTTTTCCGTTTGTTTGGGTTCGTTAGTTTGATTAAAAACCCTTGATTTTAAACCAACCCAAACAAACTCAAAAATTTACAAAATTTGTCATTTCGGAATATTCAAATTTGGGATTTTGAGTTTTCTGGTAATTCGAAGTTTGGGTTTTTTTATCTCACTCGGGAAATATGGCGATCAGCTATGGAATCGTTTACAGTGGTACATACGTCGATGAGTGTACGCCATTATAGTTTTTTTTCTCTTGGGTACAAGGGGACTTTGTAACTGTATAAATAGATCCAACGTTTACTTTAGAGAAGCACTGCGATAGCGTGCGACGCATAACTACCGGATCGGCAATACATTTCTCGCTTTAACGTATCGAGTTATTAGGAATCGGTTAACCTTGAAACCCCAGTATGAGCGTTGAGTGCTTTTTTATCCGACGCTCGTCATTGGTCACTTTTTACTTAAGTTTTTTTCCCCTTGACTTTTTTGTTTGTTTTCGCGTTTTCGATGCTATTTCTAAATTCTGAAAATTCGACGTCTCGTGATTTTTAATCGAAATGAAAACAAAAAATTACTTTTTTTTTTTCAAGCGAATTACAAATTTGGAGCCAATAATGTAAAAAAAAAAAGTATAAAAGTGAGGTTAGGGTTTTTGAAAATTGAAATTTGAGTACTCGGTTTATTTCAATTGGAATTTGTTAATAATTATTTATACCAATTAGAATAATTGTTTGGGTTTGTTTTGGATTATTAATTATTATTCATCGTTAATTAGTTATTAATAATTAATAACTTATTTATAATAATATATTTATAATTAATATTTATAATATTAATAATTAATAAGTTAATTTAATAATAATAATGATCAATTATTAATTGTATGAAAATAATTATAGTATTTACTCTTTAACTATAATAATTATTTTATAGTTAATGATTAAATAAATATAATTATTAACTATTGCTATCATCCATGATTTTTATTAGTTTGATTTATTTATATAAATCCTTTTTTATTGTTTTATAAATATTGATTGTCGGTTTTAATCGTTTTTGGAATAATAATTTATTTATTTATTTATTTATTTATGCGTAAATGTTATTAATTAAATGATGATTTGTTAAGCTGAGAGTTACAAAACGCAGGATTCTCTAGGGACAATATATTCACGTAATTTGTCCATCACTTTGAATCAATTTAGTAACTACTTTTTTTTTCCACTGACATGTAACATTTATGATTCAGCAGTGTCTGTGCGTCGATTGTGTAATATCTTTTCGTTCAAAACCACAGCGTTCGCGACGGTGCGTCATGGATACCAACAAGCTGCAATTATGGCTGTTCCATAATTCTACGCCTCATTGTTCGTCCACTTGAAAAAGGCTTGCTTATGTTGGGCAATAAAGATATTTTTAATTTCAGATAAACGTGATCACGATTTTCAACGATTTATTACACACAAATTTTCCAAGATCGATAGAATATTAAAATTAAAATGAAAAAAATTGATCCAATTAAAAAAATCTTTATTTTTAATAGTATTTCGACGAATATTGTTCGTTAGTGACGAAAAATATTCACGAAGATTAATGCAAAATAAATTAACTCGAAAGCTGTCGTACATTTTATTTAAATAAATAACAATAAATGGGAAATAATAATTTTATTTTTGAGAACAACGTTTAATACGAAATAACAATTGATGAATAAAAAATAACAATTTTATTGATAAAAACAACAATAAATAAGAAATGACAATTTTATTTACAAAAACAAAAATAAATCAAAATAATTTTATCTTGAAATATAAAAATAGATAAAAAATAGTAATTTTATTCGTCGAAAATATTTTTTGAACAATAACGAATTCTAATAATATAATTGGAAAATAAATCAATAAAATATCTATAAATTACGATTTATTCTGAGCGCACAAAGGTTGCTTCGCGATAAATAAATTTTTTCAGTGCTTTAACCCGACTTTCAAATCACTTGCACAATGATAAAAAAAATCTTATCTGCCCCACTGCAGAAACGTTATCTGTAACCCTAGCCGAACCCAATTCATTTTTACGATCCAGCGAGACTTTATTTTCCTTGCGGTACGAAGAAAAGTGAAAAACCGAAACCTAGGTTTTCTACCGTATTTTTGAATCGATCTTTTTTGCGATTGAACCCAAACAAAGGGAACCCAAAAAAGTAGGGTTTTTAATATTCATAAAAATATAATTTTGCATGTTTCAGTCCAAATGAACGGAAAACTATCAACGACGAATTATGTGGACGTAAGTTTGCCAATTTTTTTATTACACGAATTTATTAATTATTTATTAACTATTTATTAACTAACGAAATAAAAATACTAAATAAAAAAATGAATTATCTTAATCGAAAATAATTTCGATACTATATGGGTATCGAGTGCCCAAAAAATCCCTTTAATTCTCGTGTATTCCTCGTCGTTTAATATCTTTATTATTTGCAATGTTTATTAATTTTAGCTCGTACAAAAAACGAGGGACGCCTTTTTCTCCGGCAAAACACGACCCCTGGAATTTCGCATAAAACAATTGAAAGGCTTACAAAAAATGATCGAGGAAAACTCGAACGAATTTCACTCGGCGCTCAACGCGGATCTGCGACGGGTTCGTTTTTGCATTTTTTTAAATTTATTTAATAAAATATCATTATTGAATGGGGGAACATAATTTTGATTTAAAAATATAATAATATAATGTACAAAATTATAGATCGTAGATTTACAAGGTTAAATAGCGTTGCACGTGTTTAGTGCTAAAAATAGTTAAAAATATTTCATTTAATAATAAACAATTGAAAACGTTAATTTTTTGCTTTTTATAGTAATCGAAATAAAATTCACAATTTCTTAAATATAAATAATTACCAAAAAAACACAGCATATGTATTATTATATTATTTTTGGGTAATCATTATCAATAATTACAAAAACTCGATATATAATTTCCAATTTTCCAATAATTGCTGATTTTTTCAGAATTTACGATGATTTAACTTCCATTCGATTTACCTGTTGTTTTTCAGGTAGCAAATAGTGCTATTTATGAAAATTATATTTTTTTATTGAAAATATGCTATTTCAAGAGTGACATAGCGTAGGTATTTTAACCATATCGCAAAAATCAAAATGTATATGAATTTTTCAATGAAAATTGGCAAAATTTTTTTGTTTTTTTTTTCTGATTATTTTTTCGCCGGATTAAAATTTCAAAAAAAAAAAATCGATTGTATAACTTGAAAAACATAAAATAAATTTTTACTGGTGTAAAATTTGCGTGAATAAATAAATTAGAACGCAAATAGCAACAAGTTTTCGACATGGGGTCCATTATACCCCATGTGACTATTACGCGTTAAAATAAAATATCGTTATGACACGATAATTTATTTGCAGTGCAAATTCGAATCGACCGTGCTGGAGATAGACTACTGTGTAAATGACATAAAATATATGTTGATGCACATCAAGGAGTGGTCAGCAACGGAGAAGGTATTAATTAAAGATTTTATTATTAGTGAAAAAATGTCAGTCAGAAAATGGAAACGTTAATGTGGCAATCAAGGCCGCGACGTCATACCATTTTTTTTTCACAGCCTAATCATTTTCCTGATTAGCCAAACATTTTTTTAATCGTTTTTTAATTTTTTTTTCTTTATCGTTTTTTTTTTAATTTTTTAACGTCCGATAATCAACGATGTGCGTTATTATAAAAAAGGAAAAATGGCGGAAGGGGGTGGGGGGAGTTTTAAAGTAAATTATTTAATTTTCAACCAAAATTAAATTTAATTGCTTAATTTAAAGTTCAATTAAATAATTTAAATTGAAGTAAATTAATAAAAATTAAATTTACTATAATTCAAATTGAATTAAATTAAATTAATAAAAAAAAATTCAATTACTTAATTTACAACCAAAGTTCGATTTTGAGTACGGATTATTTTCGATCTTTTTTTCAAATATTCTTCGACTTAGATTTTCGATTCAAGCACGAAATTAATCAATTTCAATTTGAATTTTGAATTAAAATGTGTGCGTTTCAGTTAACATTTTTATTTATTTATTTATTTTTTTTCATCAGCCATCGAAGGGCTTGGTAAACATTCTCGACGGTGTGGAAATTCGGAAAGATCCTTACGGTGTGGTGCTCGTTATCGGGGCATGGAATTATCCACTCCAGTTGTGCACCGTGCCCATGATGGGCGCGATTGCCGCCGGAAATTGCGTCATACTGAAACCTTCCGAAGTTTCGGAAGCGACGTCAGCGCTGCTCACTCGTCTCATACCCAAATATTTGGACACGGTGAGCGTTGAAAAAAATCTTTGAAAATCCAAAATAAAAAAAAAAACACTATTTTCGAAATATCAGCAAATTGAAGATTTTTTAATAATCGAGTAAATTTTTTACTTGATTTTTTACATACTTACATATCATTTATTTAATTTATTTAATTTATTTAATTTATTTAATTTATTTCATTTCATTTTATTAAATTTATTGCATTTTATTTCATTTTATTTCATTTTATTTCATTTATTTCATTTATTTTATTTATTCCATTTTATTTCATTGATTTTTTTCGTCAACGAGAAAACTTCTCGTGTAAAATTAATTTGACGATATTAGGAATGTTATCACGTCGTTCCTGGGGGCGTGCCTGAAACGACGGAAATTTTGAGGCAACGATTCGACTACATATTTTATACGGGCTCGACGACGGTCGGTAGAATTGTTCGTGATGCTGCCAATAAATATTTGACACCGGTGACCCTTGAATTGGGTGGAAAGAGGTAGGCTAACTGTATCATTAAAACTACTATTTATTTAGGCCCTCGTTGTTAACCGTAATAACAAAAACTTAAAATGTTAACAATAATAATAATATGAATAATTTATCCGCTGCGTACGTAGACAAGCCAAAAAAAAACGCAATAATTAGGTGTTTAATAATTATAATAATCGTAATGATAATAATAATAAAAATAATAAAAATGAAAATAAAAATAATAAAAATAAAAATAAAAATAAAAATAAAAATAAAAGATAATAATAATAATAATAATAATAATAATAATAAGACAACAATAAATGATTATTTATTGTTATCTTAAATATTATTATTATTTATTAAATTTAATAATAATATTTATTATTAATTAACAAGAACAACAATAACGAAAGTAACGACAATAATGTAAAAATAATAACAGTGATAACATTCCATGAAATTTTGCAGTCCCGTGTATATAGACAGTACAGCTGATATAGCCGTAACAGCAAAACGCGTACTTTGGGGAAAATTCGTAAATGTCGGGCAAACGTGCATCGCTCCGGATTACGTTATGTGCACCCCGGAAGTCCAATCGAAATTCATCGAGCATGCGGAAAAAATAATAAAAGAGTGGTACACCGATAATCCAAAAGAGAGCAACGATCTTTGTCGCATCGTCACCCCCAATCATTACAAGTGAGTAAAGCAGCTATGCAATTGGCCGAATAAATGTTTTTGTTCTTTTATTAAAAAAAAAAGAAGAATTTGTTTTCGGTACTGGATTCTGAAAATGAATCTGAATTTTCCAAAAAAAATTCAGGTTTTCAAAAAACTTGAATTTTCAAAATACTCAGGTTTTCGAAAAACGTGAATTTTCAAAAAATTGAGATTTAAAAACAAACTTGAATTTTCAAAAGCACAAAAGAAATGAAAATTAAAAAAAAACTTGAATTTTCGAATAAGTTCCGAAATGAACATTTTTTAAAAACTTCGGTTTTCATAAAACTTGAATTTTCAAATAACTTCTGAAATGACAATTAGAAAAAAAACTTCGGTTTCCAAAAAACTTGAATTTTCAAATAACTTCTGAAATGACAATTTGCAAAAAATTCAGTTTCCAAAAAACTTGAATTTTCAAATAACTTCTGAAATGACAATTTGCAAAAAACTTCGGTTTCCAAAAAACTTGAATTTTCAAATAACTTTTGAAATGACAATTTTCAAAAAACTTCAGTTTCAAAAAAACTTGAATTTTCAAATAACTTCTGAAATGCGAATAAAAAAAATCTCGAATATTGAAAAAAAATTTCTGAAATGGCAATTAAAAAAAAACTACTCTCGAACGTGAAGCCGTTTGGTAAATTACCTGACTGGAAATGGGAAAATCGCGATCGGCGGCGATACCGATGCAAGACAAAAATATATATCACCCACAATCCTCATCGATGTCAAACCCACCGATCCCATTATGAAGGAAGAAATATTCGGCCCGATTTTGCCCATAATGACCGTCGACAATGCTTACGACGCGATCAAATTCATCAACGAGCGGTAAGCAACTTTGTTTTAAAAATTATTATTATTAAAAAAAAACAAAAAGGAATCTTTATCCCGAAAATGTTAATAATTTACAAAACTATTATTAATGATAATAATAATAATAATAATAATAATAAATTAAATAAGAATATTAATGCTAAATTATAACGATAAGAAAAAAATTAACTAAGCACAAAAATAAATCAATTCCACAATGTTAATAATCATTCGTAATTGATAACTAAATATCAATTATTAACAATCGATATTTCATTCAATAAAAAATGATATTACATTTAAAGATTCGTATTTAGTAAAAAATGATAAATATAGTCGTTTTTTTTTCTAATTTGAATTTATTTAATTAAAAAAATTCGTTTTTAAAACTGTTTTAATCTCGAAGGATTTTTTGCAGAATTTTCTATTGAAACATTTCGTCAAAAGTTGTCGACAATGTTTGTCGATTTCTTAAAATTTAACAATAACAATTATTTGCAGTGTTAACTGCCGAAATTATTGCCAATTTTCGATGAGAAATCACTCGTAATAATTTTCTTCGAATTTAACTTTTTCGAAATTTTTCACTGCTTTAATCTCGTATTTTCGGTTTAACAATTGTGGTCGTGCTAAGGTCTTGACGCTGGCTATCGTTCTGGCGTAACGCTGACACATTGCAAATAATTAAATTCAAAATCGATCACGAGGGAAAATAAAAATGTTGGGAAACCCAATAAGAAAAATAATACAAGATGGAATCGTTCGAATCATTGCACGTGGAATGACTGTCAAGTTTTTTGCCTAGCTTCGTTTTGTCGTTTCATATTTATTCGTCTCGCCTTGTTTTTTAAGGATGTTCGTCTTACGCAAATTGTAGAAAAAAAAGTGCGGAGTTTTTTTCCCAACGCCGAGAAAACCGAATAAAATACTTTCGATAATAATAACAATAAGGGAAGTACGAAGAAAATTTTGAAGAAAAATTCGTATCTAAAAAATAAATCAAAACAAAAAAATATATATTTAAAATTGGAAAAATTATTGCAATTGAAAAAATGTAATATTCGGAATTTTACGAAAAGTTTCAAAATTCGTATTAGTGTTGAAAACAAATAGAAAAAAAATTCAAATATAATTTGATAAAATATTGGGATTGAAAAAATATAATATTCGTAATTTGAAAAAATGTTGAAACCGTAAATTTCATTTGTATCGTTATTAACGAATAATGACGTCACGTGAATTGAAAAAATATAATACACGGAATTAAAAGAAAAGTAATTAAATTAAAAGAAAAGATTTCAAAATTCGTATTTATATTGAAAAAAAAATTGAAAAAAAATTGAAATACAATTTGATAAAATATTGGTATTGAAATAATATAATATTCGTAATTTGAAAAAAAAATTGAAACCGTAAATTTCATTTGAATCGTTATTGACGAATAATGTTGTCACGTGATGACAAATTGTTTAAAAAAATTGTTATTATTATTGTTAATATTGAAAATACCTGACAGAAAAGTTCTTTCGTCTTTTTGGATGAATTTAAAAATCGTGTTGCGTAGTAAAAAAAAAAAAAAAAAAAAATTGTCGAGGAACCGAATTTTTGGTTCGTTCGAATTTTTGTACCTAGAGTGCATCCTTGATTAATGATGCGATGCGAGTGTGTCGAGAAGGAAAAAACCTCAGGTTTTTTTTTCTCCACCTTTGTTTATTTATGTGCAAAATGGCAACGAGAAAAAGCATATATCGATCGGTTTCTCACACGTAGAGAGTGCCCCCTCACATTGTACATATTTACGAAGGATAAGGGAGTTCACAACTTGATTATAAATCAAACTCGAAGTGGTGCCGTCTGCGTCAACGACACGATAATGCAGTACGCCGGTAAGTTCAGAAAAGTTACGACACAAAGATGCCCAGCCCCTTCTTCCATACCGATGCAACGTAGATTTCAAACAAAATTGAAAAAAATTAAAAATCGATATTTTAGGTTAAAAAAATAGTAAATTTGCATGCAGAAGAAATATAATTGAAAAATCCAAATTAATAGCAGAGAATTATACGAAATTTGCGTAGTCGAGACCATCCAATGAATTAAGGGGGCAAAAAGATTTATTCAATTTTTAGGTTTTTTTAAAATATATGGAAAAAAAATATTTACGAGTATATTTGTCGTAAAAAATAATTTTCTACAGTTAAATAAAACTGCTTATATACGGAAAGCATATTAATTCTCGCGAATAATTATTTTAATAAATAATTAAAAACTAACATTTCTGAATTCTCAAAAATTACAGCGTTCCAAAAATAACCGGAAAATAAAAAAAATTGGAAATAAAAGAAATTGGAAATTAAAAAATTTGGAAATTTAAAAAATTGTAAATTTTTTAAAATTGAAAAGCTATTCTGCTCGTTTCCGTCGCTATTTGTTATCACGACTGACGTCATTTTGTTGAAACGCTTGTAGATAGAAAATGGTGAAGGGTGCTGGGATACTGTCGTTCAAAAGGTCAAAGGGGAAGGTTAAAAGGTCATAGGTTGCGCACATTTATAGGTCCGCGAAGCGAATTTTTTTTTTCAAAAAATGGCGGCACTAATTGACCAAATAAAATTTCATTTTAAAGTAAAATGGCCATTATGGAAGGAAAAAACAAATTTCGGTTATATAGTCGAGCATATTTGAATAAAAAACCTGTAATTTGGTAATTATAAATCGAGCAAAAATAAAATATAAAAAATAATTAGGTTATTAAGGTAAGCATGTAATCGCAAATAGCTTTGATTGTTTGTAGATAGCTGCTATCAATCTTATCACGAATTCATTACCGCAGATTTTGGCACGTTTAACTATAGTTTTCTATAATTAATAATTTTTAAACGCAATAATAATTTTTTAAAACGAATGTAGGAGAGAAAAAAACTTGAAAAAAAATTCGTAAAAATTCGAATCCAAGATGGGAAACCATTGAATTCGATTGGCGAATTTATAAGGTCTAGTAAAAAGAAATCCATTATTTTTTTAAGTTGACCAATGGCAAAACTGTAGAAAAAGTTTGTTTAGCAAAAAATCTTATCTTTATAACGCCATCTGGAGTGACTAACTAAAGCCATATATTGGAAAAAGTTATGGATTTCTTTTTACTACACCTAATGATTGACGTCATCGATGTTGATTCAGAGCACGTTGACGACATTTTTTGAAAACAATATTTGGACAGTTCCAAAATCTGCGCTTCAATTTAGCACAGCTGTGAATGCTTGAAAAAAAATTTTTTTTTTTTACTTAAAAATGCTTATGAGTAAAAAAACGCTTTAAGTGTTGCCGTAAAGTAGAGCCATCGAGGAAACTCCATGTTCAAGATTTGGTTAATCAATTACAGCTCGATTGTTTGTTATCAGCTGGTTTTGATTATTTCCCTTTTTTTGACATCGCACTTTTTCCTAGTTGCTGCTCTACTTCCTGTCCTGTACTATTTATCAATCACCGAATGTGCATCGGGAAATTTCGTTGCTGTATGCATACGGCATGTCGTAACGGTTTTTTAATTGCACCCGATTGATTATTGCTTACCGCGTTCCCCAAGTACGCGGTCACCAATACTGTCACTAATCTTCAAATTTTACAGCTGAATATTGGTCATTTTTTGTGTCGTATCGCAGGTCTATGACGATGTATTTTTATACCTTGAAGATAAATCCACAATTTGGTTCGCATTGAACTCTTAATTTTTAGAGAAAAATGTCGAAAAAATATTCTAGAAAGGTTTTTCGCATTTTCCCAGTCTAATTTTCCACTTTTGGCAAAAACTTAGGCATATTCGTAATCAGCGGAAAATTTCCGATTTAATAGACCCTTTTAAGAGTTGAAAAACGGAAAAAAAAAATTTTCGTCTTTCTTGGCCACTTTTTCAGAATCTCAGAAATCACGATATTTCAAAAGGTCGTAGAGTAGGCTTCTTCTATGCGATGGAGGTTTATTTGGTGTGTTTTTAAAAGGTTTTTGGCTCACTTGAATACTGGCGTTGGAATCGTGAAGATATCTCTTATAGTTTTCCCGGAAAGTTCACTTGAAAAATGGCAAAAAAAGAGGCAAAGGGGTATGTATGGAAAAATGGACAAAAATCGATGGTCTAACTTTGAAATTCTGCCAAAAATCGAAAAATCATCGGATTTTGATTATAAAAAAAGAATTTTGAAGAGAAAATTATAACGAAGAGATTGAGCACAGAGTGGAGTGCCAAATCCTAAAGGAAAAAAAGTTATCGATGATTGAGTGAAAAAACTTTTAGGGCAAAAAAAGTTTTTTCACTCAATCATCGATAACTTTTTTCCCTTCAGGATTTGGCACTCCACTCTGTGCTCAATCTCTTCGTTATGATTTTATCTTCAAAATGCTTTTTTAAAAATTCAAATCCGATGATTTTTCGATTTTTGG
>JAPYZJ010004234.1:0-29955 GCA_030522765.1 Ophioninae sp. B BG-2022a | reverse complement strand
ACTGGTCATGTCGAAATTCCTCAAAAAATCGAAAAAAAATCATAACTCCTAAACTATAAAAAATTGCATAACATACATGGGGGTGTTTCGGATACCCCATGACATGCCAGATCTAAATTTTTTTTTTATGACGTCAATTAACCGGCCACCCTGTATATATATATATATATATAGCCTTTCGACTAACGATATGCATGACAACTCGTGACGAGAGAATCCTTTGATATATTCGCGTGTATCCGCGGGAGAAGACGTCAAGGCAATCAAGAACGAAGAGGGTCGAACGGGTGATCGTACTCTCGCGCCTTTATCCATTATTTTCCAGTATCGTATACCGGGACGTATTAGAGATTGTGCAATAAAAGAGCAGGGGATGGTGGGGGGCCTGCCTCGCGAACTCATTCTTCTCGGTTGCGATCTCACGTGAGCAAAGAACCGGCGAGAAGAACGAGACGATGGAACGGACGCGACGTCGGGACGCTTTTTAATCGGATAGAAATATATTAAAATTCGTTTCTGTATGCGAGAGACGAGGTAAAAATTCAATGACGTTACGACCGGTGAATTATTCGATATTATTGGCATTTCGAAATTTCGGCGAAACGTGGAAACGAAAAACCCTACAGTCCGTCATGAAACTCCAATTCTCATTTTGACGAAGGATTTTCTCGTCTTTTTTTCTCGATCGTTGACTTTTCTCTGGTAACGGGGAGAGACGTTTGTTTGGGTTTGATTTTATAATTCGCGGGACGGTTATTCGATAGTTCTGAATAATTGCTTAATTGAATTACTTTAACGAATTAATTTCAAACGTAGAAGTTTGGAATTATGATTGTTGAACAATCTCACGGATATTTTTTTGTACATTAACGAAAAGTCGTGTACTGAGTTTTTTTTATCAGAAAAATAATAATAATTGAGGTAAACGTGAAATAATGGGAAATAATGTAAAAGTATAATTTATAAATTATAGAATTTTATATAATTATTGTGAAATAATAAAAATATGTTTTCAGAAGCGAAATAAATAAATATTCATAAACAAAATAATGTTAATTTCAATGCAAATGGACGATTAATCGATTAAAATATAAGCGAATCAATTATGTTCATCATTGAATCAACTCATTTCAATAATTGGTATTAACAATTAAATATCGCGAAAGACTTTTCAATCTGAGTGATTCAACGGTCTACCTAGTTTTAGTCATCCGATTGAACCGAAACGAAAAGAGACGTAGTTTTCCTTAAACTCGATAACATTAGTTAAGACTCGACCTTCATTCGTTTTCGCCTTTCGAATTGACAACAATTCACGTGTTTTTAATTTTCAATTAAAAATTTTCGGAATTTCCGATTATTTATATCGATCGGCTTTGTTAAAATTGTTTATTGAAAAATTCTTTATCAAATATGTGTTCGTATTATCGTTTCATTAAAAAGCACTACTATTCTTCAAGATTTCAAGCCGATAAAATTTGTTTGCGAATTTTTTCGATTCGACGAATCGACCGTTGCGATAAAGTATCAGCGATCGATCGACTAGGTCGTCCGGTTGATCCGCGTCGCTTCGAAATTGGTTTCGTTTCGATATTCAACAAAAATTCTTTTTTCAAAACCGTAAACCGTTTTTTTTTGTTTTTTTTTGTTTTTTGTTTTTTTTTTTTGTTTTTTCGTCACCGTTCAAAAGCTCGTTTTCAAATGTGCATCCCCAAAAGACAACAAGGCCGCGGCGTTCGAATCAAATGACGAAAGAGCCCCCGTAAACGAGAATTATGGAAATTCAACGGTGGATATGCAAATGGCAGGCCTTCGATGCCTTGAATATGTAATAATTTCGACGAAAAATCTCGTCGATCCGCTAGTCAATGAAAATTCATATTCATGAATTAAACGATCGCGCGCACGCGCACGAGCGCGCAAACTCACGCGGATCTATCGGCAGGCTTTTTATTAGCGGATTTTCATCGCAAGCCGCATCCTGATAATCGCAATTTAGCAATTCCGATGAGCCGCTCCAGTCGCTCGTCACCTCTCACTGCACTGTGCAATTTCGCATAAAACTTTTGCCGGATCCGCGTCAATAACGAATGTTGCATCTTTTTTTTTTAATTTATTTTCTTACGACGAATCGGTACGAACAATTCGATAATCCATCACAAATAGATCGTTACTTTACGACCAATTTCGTTATATTTAATTCCTCCGATATTATTTATCGATATTATTATTTATTATTGCTTCCAATATTATTCATAATATAATCATAATATTCTTATGGAAATTTGCATATTACATGTTTTTTCGAAAATGGAAGGGTTGAAGGGACATTGGAATATCTGGACGGGTAGAACGTTTTATTGAGAATTTTTATCGTCAAGGATTTAGGCTACCTTAACAACCCGAAAATACTGTTATTCCAACAAATAAGATTGTTTAAATGATCGTTCAAATAATCAGGCCATTTATTCGATTCTGCATTAACAAAGTTGAGTATCATATTTCTTTAAAAAAGAAATTGTTGTGTACCATAGAATGGGAGGTAGTTCACTTGAAAAATTATTACTTTTAATTACATAATGATTTCATATTTTTATTAAATATATGTAACTAGCTATATTATTATTATTATTATTATTATTATCCTTATTATTATATAGTATTACATTACGCATAATAGCACAATATAGCATAATAATAAAAATAAAATAGTATTATACAGTATTGATAACATTGATAGTATTATTATGATTTATAGTATTTACTCAATAACTTAATATTTATTTATTTTATATTTTTAAATATCCTCGTCTATCTAGGCGGGCGCCGAAAATAAAAGACAAAAAAAGAAAAGATTCGAGAGGCTCGTCCGGGAAAGAAATAAACGCGTATACACGGATGTTGAATGAAAGGAGTATATATATATATGTGTAAGTTGGGACGAATAGGTATTAAGTACGTGGATGTTGACATTGAATTTCGATGTCACGAGGCACCGAGTCCAACTTTCGAGATGATATTCCCGAAAGTTTCTTTTTTTTTCTTTTCCTTTTACTCCAGTTTTTTTCTTTTTCGCTCAATGTCCTTTTCTTTCCCTCTCTCGGTCACGAGAATGGCTTTTTTAAAATTGTTTTTTTTTTTTTATTTTTGTACGAGGAGGATATCGCAATCTTAGCGTCCAGCAGACGACGCTTCGAAAACGTAATTCCCCCGTGACATCCACGGTGGCCGTACGATCGATAAAAAAAAGTGAAAAAAAAAGAGAAAAAAAAAACGGTTTGTCCAAAAGTACGAGGAGCACCGAGTGATTCGAGCTTCCGGCTCGAGCCGTAGTTTCGGTTCGATTCGCGCGCGGCGAGTTGAAACGTAAATCGACGATCTTTTTTTTTTTTTTATCGTGTAGCGTCGCATCTCGGCATTTCGTGAGCGTCAATGCGCGCGAAAGTTCGAACGATTCGCATTCCTCTGCTTCATTGATGGAAATCGATTTTTTCTTAGAAATCCATAATTTTAAAAAACTTTTGTTTTTTCTTTTATACACATTTTATCTATGTCCAAGAAATGAACCTGCTTTAACTTTTTTTTTAATACAAATTTGTAGAACGAATTTATCTGATTATTTTTTTTTAGTTTTTGCATAACACAGTGATAACTCCTTAAAAAATGTCGCGAAGGTTCATGGATTAGGTCGTCCTAAATATAATTTCTTTCCTGCTCATACGAAGACTTTCGACGTTTTTCGATTTATTTATTCGTTCTATTCTGGAGATTGAAATCTCGCGAAATATTTTTTCGTGTACTCCTAACCTTTTCGTGCGTACCTTAATCTACGAGTTGAAATTTTTTTTTGTGCGCGTCAGCAGTATTAATCCTACTAACGTATATACATTTTTTGGTGCTCTTTTAAGGAGTCAACACCCAGAAATTATTTCGCGCAACTCCTGATTGATTCTCCCCAAGATTTTTTTGGACACTTTTGCGAAATAAATCCCGTAGCAATTTCGGTGGAGGATGTAATCTTCACGGAGATTTTTTTTTAGCATCTCTGAGGTATAAATTCTTTCGGAGGATTTTTTTGGTGCGTTTAAGGAAACTGATGCTTCATGAATTTTTTTTAACTCCTACACATCTATGAGTCTAAGCTGAGATAAATATTTTAATATACATGATGTAATGTGATATATAATAATATATAATATAATATAATATACCTTCTGCAGATTTATTTTTGTGTATGTCTCTTTCCCAAACCCAATATTTAAAAAAACCTTTTTTGCACGTTTCGGAACAATTGGTTTTTTTTGTAAATATCTACGAAGTTAAAGCCTTTGAAACAGCTTTTTTCTGAACGATTAAGGGTTTATTTGGGTTTTTAATTCTTTTTGAATTATGAATATTGAATTTAAAATCTTGAACTTTTTTAATTTTGGAGTTTTTTAAATTTCTTCAATATTACGTTATGACTGGTTGAATTTTTTGGATTGTGAAACTTTTGATTTTTTTTTTACGTTTAAGAAATTCGTTCGTTCAATTCCTTTTGCACGATTCTTTCGTTCGATGCGTTGCGTCCGAATGATTCGTTCTTTCGAAAAGTCCACAATTTCCAAAGAGGAGCAACGAAAGATTAGAGATCGGTCGGTGTATCCCAAGATTGTAAGAGTCTCGTCGGGATCGCGGGACCTTTCGCGCGCAATTGTATATAATTTTTGTTAACCGCGAACGAGAGATTGTCGTATTTTTTTTTCTTCTTGGAACTCGGATGGAACTTCTAATCCCCGAAGAATTGGGATCAGCCTCGAGGATTAACGCGTATATGTGGGACAGGACGATGAGGACGATTCGCGAGAATAACGATGAACGGGATGATGACTGAGAGTATTAACCGTTTGCGGTTACGATGAACAATCCTCGACGATCACCAGCGTTATTTTTCTCGTGACGCGTCGCGAACGAAGTTCATTACAATGCGCGAAGTGCGTTCGGGCAACGGAGTCATCGAGTCATGACAGTGGCATTAGCAAAATGACGATGCGACGTCAATGACGGTCGAACAATAAAAAAAAATGAAGAACGACAGATCGAACCGAAATGTCACTAAAAGAACGAAAATAAACTTTGCATTATCCATATTGTTTGAGATTTAACAAAAAAAGAAAAAAAAAACCATTTCATTTTTTATTAAAAAAGACAATTTCGTTTTACGTTAAAAAACTATGGCGCATTCGAAAAATATTTTTAAAAAATGAATTTGGTCAATTTATAGTTTTGTTTTTGTTTTTTGCAAGCATTACACTTCTACGTAAAATATAATGCTTGCAAATTAAAAGAATGGAATAAATTATGAATTAACGTAACTTATATTTTTTAATATTTTTCAAGAGACATTTTTATGCTAAACACACAAAAAACTACTGATCGAACGGAAACGTAATTTAAAAAGAAGCGAAAATGAATTTTGTATTATTTTTGTTTTACCATTTTGGAATTTCACAGAAAAAGAAAAATCCTTTCCATTTTATTTTGAACACGATAAATACATTTTACGTTAAAAAAATTATATTGCATTTGTTTTTTACGTAAAAATATAATGTTCGGAAATAAAAAAAAGTTTAAAAAGGGTTCTTCTCATTGATCTAATTCATATTTTTTAATATTTTATTATTCTTAAGTGACATTTTTATATTTATACTTGTGCAATCGATATTTATAAATTTATTATTTCATAAACGTAAATAAATATACGTACTTGTTTGTCCGTTTTTTTTTTGTATGTGCAATTGTAAATAACGTATTGCTAATAAAACGAAACGAATATTATGGAGTCTCATTAACGAATAACCAGGAAGAATAATGTCAATGATTAATAGCCGCTGATACAACTGATGTTTATCTAATTTCCCGTATCAATAATTTATTGTTTCTCTATTACGAAAGAAACCCGAGCCCTCCACCTATAAATGTTAATGTCAATATCTTTATAAGAGAAAATATTTTTTGCAATGAAAGGATAATTCCAGACGACAAGAGATTCGGTCCATTGAAATTTCAAAATTAATAACACAATTTTGTACATCAACAAAAACCGAATATTTCCATGAAAAAATGAAATTTTCTTGAAAGTCATTTCCATTCAAATTCCATTGAAATTAATTTTTAATTCCATGTAACAATAAAAATTCTAAAAAATTGAAACAAAAGTGTACGTTTTCGATCTACCTTTTTTCTATTTGGTTCAAATTTTTCAATCGGAAAAAATAATATTTCTGGCAAAAATTTGCTGAATAAAATGGCTGAGCGATCGGACAAATTTTCAATTTTCCAACGTATCTCCATCGAGAATAATGTATCCGGTGTGAAGCGATGCCGAGAAATCATCGGAGCGCGTATGTGCAAGCGACGTAAGCGAGTATAGACCATTGTCTCCGTTATCCAGTACAATGAGAGAATAGTGAGAATTCTTCCAATATCCTCATTTGTATTCGCACAGGCTCTAGAAATCGCGCCTTTCCAGTCGTCCATATGTACACCGGGTGTCCAATTTATCTGGAGCCATGGAAATAGCAGTCGAATAGCTAAATAATTCTTTTTCATTTTTGTGAACAAACTATGTACGTGTCTTTAAAAAATTATGTTTGACGTTAAAACGATCTTACATCGAGCTTGGAATTATCTTGAAAAAAGTTTGGAATCACGTTGAAGTGAGTCCGATCGCTTTGAAAGAAGGCTTTCGAATGACCTTGGAATGACCTCGAAATGATACTTGTCCGGCTGTGTAATGAGCTTAAAATGACCGTAAAACGCCGGTGGTATTATTGTGAGATGATCTGGAAATTACCTTCAAATGGCCTTGAATTGACCTTCAAATGGCCTTGAATTGACCTTGAAATAATATGCGTGAGGCTGTGAAATGAGCTTGAAATAACTGCGAATGACCTTAAAACGACGCCGAGATTACCAGAAGACGATATTAAAATGACACTGAAATGACCTTTATATGGCCTTGAAATTACATTTATTTCAATAAATTTTTTGTTTACTTGGCTACATTCGATGTTTCGGGATAACTGTGTCACTCAGTTCAATATACGCGCGCCCACTTAAAATTTAGTTTTGCCGTGTATCAATTTTTGCATCGCGTTCGCGTCCAGGAGACGATTTTTTTCCGTTACGTCGCGTCACGTATTTTCGTTGCAATGCAAAAGCATGCCCGCGCAAACTTAATCGGTCGGAGATTTGATAAGTGTGTTCGTGAATGCATTTCGCTACCTTTGTATGTCGAGGACACGAAATGACTGCAGTCGAATAACCTCTTTAGGTCTTTCGTAGTTTCGCGACGATGAAGAATCTTCCCGGCAGCTTGAAACTATCGATCGACAAGGAAAAACATATCGGGGTCTGTCCCCACGAATTTGCACAATTTTGGGTACTCATAAAACCGCGAAATTATCCGTCAGCGGTTCTCCGATCATCCCCACGAAATGGCCGTCACTGACAAACTTCCAACGACAGTTGGATCAACAATCGTTCGAAAAATAATCGAACTCGAACGAAATGTTCGACAATCGAATTTGAAATAATCAAATCCAGTTGCAGTTGAATTTGAAATAATGAAATCCAAAATTCAGAAAATGCTGTTGAAAATACTCTCACCTTCGATCTTTTAGTAATATTCCTGGCATGAATTATGGAGGTGAAGAAAAGGACTTTCCAATTTTTCTAATTACAATGCTATTTTTTTGCTCTTGCAATTGTTGACGAAATAAAACTAGAATAGTATCATTATCGCTATTATTGTAGTCAGTAGTGTTTTTAAATATATATTATTTTATTATAGTTTAAATTATTGACTTATTGAGTTATTTATTTATCTTCAAATTGAATTATTACATTTTTTACATTAGATCTGTTAATATAATAATAGTAATAATAATATTATTGTTATTTTGTTATTATTGCGTTTTTCTTATAATTAATTTTTCGGTTGATGATAAAAACCAAGTTTTTCGTTAAAAGAATAAAATTTCAAATAATTTTTTAATCCTTTCATCGGACTAAAAAATGTACTTCGTAATGAAATAATTTAATGTTCCCACTCGATATGTTTTTTGATCAACAAACTAACAATTTTATACGATGCATATTGTTTTTTTTTACCCCGACAAAAAGAAGGAAAATATCGACGAGCCAATTTTGTGATGTAAAATAAAATATACTGTAAAATAATATAAAATGAAATTGAATATTAAAAATTTACAATAGAGTTTCTAATTTTCTCACTAGACTAACGAAATGTCCGGGGATCGTTGATCGGTTTCGCCTCATCCGAGACCGAGCATTTAATTAATCGCTCCGTACCTACTACGAAGAACTTTCGCGGAAAGAAAAAACGGGGCACTCGCGGACACGACGAAAAAAATGCATAACGACGAAACGCTACGAAATCAATTGTGTGCACTTAACGAACGTAGAAATTCAGCGGGGTTGAAACATCCAATTTACGTTAATTACGCGTAAACTTGAATCACACTTTCGTATTGTAAAATCCGTTACGTATGTGCGTGTGCTAGAGATGGTCGTGAAAGTGACACGTCGTTGTGCAACGTATTGAACCGCGAGGGAGACGAGTCCCGATTATTTAAAGTACACACTCGCAAGCGTATACACATCGAAATCATTAGCGCGTAGAGATATGGCTGATGCCACGAGGAAAATGTAATTTGATTAATTCACGGTTGATGGCAAAGTATAGTCTGCAATCAGTCGTCCAGAGTTGCGCGTGACCGAAAAATTTTCGTCGTGAATAAAAAGTCGCCCTGTTCACTTTCTTTTCTCGTGTTGCTTTTAACGAAAAAGACCTTTTATTTTTTCTATTATTATCACTTTTTTGTACTTTCGTTAATGACGACGACAAAAAACTTCGTAGGAATTAATAACGCTTTCATTATCGGCAAGCATTCGAAATTTTGAAAATTATTATTAAAGAGTGATTTTTGAGAAATTTCATTCTTATAATTAATCAGTAATGATAATACCAATAATAATAATAATAATAATAATAATAATAATAATTTCGTAAATCGATCAGCAGATCAAATTCCTTTAATCAATATTTAGACTCGAAATTGAATGCGGAATGTGATAATAGATGCATGAAATCGACATCAATTCCGTTTCTATATATTTCAATGTTCACGATAGGGGATCGATAGGTCGAGCGCGGGATTTGAAAAATCATTGATTTTCAATCGTAAATTTTCGAAAAACAACTGAAATGTGACCAATTTGTATATTTTTCCGGTGTAGCTGTCAAGAAAAGCTTTAAAATGATGCCTCATTCATGTATATTGATAAAGTATGAAGGAAGTTATGACGTACAGACAAAAAAAAGCTTTCGAGAAATAATATGTGTGATAATAATAAGTAATGTTTGCTTATTTGTTAATTCCCATCATTTTCAAATAAAAAATCAAAATTTATTGATAATTGAAACACGATAAGGGAAAATCTCATATTCTATATGTTTCAATGAAAAACTTATTTGAATTCTTAACGAGATTATTTATAACTGTTTTCATAATGATTTTTTTTTTTCAAGAAAATTTGATTATGCACGTCAAAATAAATGTCGAAACCGCGTTAGTTATTCCTTAAAAATGAATATTTAAAAGCAATTTTGTTTTTCAGACTCTCGCAGTAGGCTGTGGATATAAGGAGGTATTACGTGAATGCAAAAGCGTCTATTGATCGGATGTGCACGTAAAAACGTGTATTGATAGTGAACGTGCGTGGGATTGTGCGTATATCGGTGATGATTATTGATGATTCGGTGTGCGTCCGCCTTCTCCATTGCAACGTAAAGCAAAGCGACTAGAATTACGGCACACAAGGGTACATACGTGAGGAATAACGCGTTTGACGCGAGGCACTGTCAGGGTCTCGTGTACTTTTGAAAAATCGAATAACATTGCGAATACCTCGGGAAATTGGAATATAGCTTGGGCCGAGCCGTTACAACACCCTTAAAATCTCCATTTTACAAAACGTGTTTCGTTTCTGTACACGCTCAACGGAATTTTTGGTAGATTTACATTTATGACGGTATCAAAATTTGCAATAATACAAATTGTATTTAACAAGCTGCATTTTGATTACTCAAGGTGCGAATTTTTTATTGCCTATTTAGATTTATTGCGTTTTTATTACATTCGATTAAACTCTCACATTTATTTTCCAATTGTATTTTCTCTCGTTCTTTGTCTCCCTGAGCCTCCATCTTTTCCTCTTCTACAACTGCACAATTAATTCTCGCTGCATGCCTTATCGTGCCTTGTTTTTTTTTTTTGTTAACCGCCAACGAACGATTGTTCGACAAATTGTTTCCCAGCCGGACAAAAAAAATTTTTGCACCATCGAGGCAAGCGAGAAAAGAAGATGAAGAAGAAGGGTGAAAAATGGAGGAATAAGAATATGCGGAGACGATCGAGGTCGAGAGCCGACTGGTGGACATCAGGGCCGCTCGTTAACGCGCGCGTTTAACATCGGCTCGTCGCACGATCCTCTTAATCCTCGCACCGCTGTTGCTTACATAATCTCTCGCAGAAAAGTGTGTACGTCTTTTTTTTCTTTTTCATTTTAATTTTTTTTTTGTATTTTTTAAAAAATTTTTTTCATCTTCGTCTCCTCGCCACTCCCAATAGTTTTGCAGCGTCGTCGTTCTTTCTTTACCTCGCGTCCCAATCCCATCGTGAGCCTTCGTGATCGGTCGCTCGTGCATCAACCGCGACCGCCGCGAATATCTCTCGAAGTCGATGAACCGCTGTTGCTCACGATGCGACGAGCCAAGCTTGCCATTACTCGCGTTACACGCTCGCGATTACAAATGAACCCTGATACGATTGTACAAATGGTACCGTAACGTTCCGCGGTCACCGCGGTGATCAATGAACTCTATGGGAGCGGATGACCCATTGACCAAGATTTTTCGAGAGGGAACAGCGCAGTTCGCCAGCAGCGTTGGAATCGCTTTCCTTGGGGGGACCATTTTTTGAGAAGATTCAAACCGCCATTAAATCCTGTAGTTTCGTATTGTATCCTTAATTAATGCCTTTATGCATCAAGGTACCATTTCCCCAACATTCTTCGTAGAAAACGTTACAGGTACCATTTACGGGACCATTTTTTTCCAAATTAAATTTTGGTACCGTTTTGGGTGCTATGTTTCTAAATGGGATTATGTACCATTTTTCTAAATTATGTTAAGTAGGTACCATTTTCGGGACCATTTTTCCAAACGGATCAGACACTATTTCCGGAAGTTCTTTTCCCACTGCGATTTGGAAATCGTTGTTTGCGACTATTTTTCCCGATGGGTTTGGGTACCATTTTTAGGCTTTCGAAGTGGTGCAACCCCAATCGATCACTCGGCTCGCCAGGATCATGTGATTCTTCCGAAATTGTGCAAGAAATCCACCTTCCGTTTCGTTTTCATCGATCGAAACGACCAAACGTGATATCGCTTTAAGGTCGCCCCTCGAGTATCGCTGAAGCTACAAATAATACGAGGAGTACACCCCCGCGTTTCATCAGGGCGCAAAAATATCGGTATGTGCAACAAACGCAGACGGGTATTCAAACTGTGGCAAAAACCATCGACGTGTGCGTCTCGCGTATACCTACACAACTACCTTACGCGATGTGTTGGAGCGTGAGTATTTGTGAGTGGGAAAGGGAGGCACGAACGCTCACCGTGTGGAACTCTCACGATGGGCTATGGGGCCTTCTCGACCAAGAAGGATGGTGGGGGCCGGATTCCTTTTCTATATAACCGGGAACATGATCGACCGTCTTACCATATCCTGTAAGTGTTTCACGTTTGCGATATCGCATTCGTGGCTTTCGGGTCAAACGAAAGTTCAATCGAATTAATATAATAAGAACGCGACAAGGTGAGTTCACAATCTTTGTCGTTGAGTCATCGAAATAAAGAAAAAAAAAACACTTAATGAAAACACGAAAGAACACAGTGCCGAAGTGATACAGCCGTAAAGTGTGATTGCGTTTGATTCTCGTAGTATCGCAGTTATTCTTTTTCGCTTGTTCCTGTTCGTTGCGATTCAACATCAAAACAAAATATACCTTAAACAACGGTACTTCCAAAATGGTACTTTGATAATGGTAATTTTAGACGAGGACTTTCAAAATGGTATCTCCGTACGAAGTTCTGTAAATGAGATACTTCTAAAATGGTACTTTTTGGGACTTTTAAAATGGTACTTTTTGGGACTTTAATAATGGTACTTTTTGGGACTTTAAAAATGGTACTTTCTGGGACTTTAAAGATGGTACTTTTTGGGACTTTAATAATGGTACTTTTTGGGACTTAAAAAATGGTACTTTTTGGGAATTTCAAAATGGTACTTTTTGGGACTTTCAAAATGGTACTTTTTGAGACTTTTAAAATGGTACTTTTTTGGACTTTCAAATTGTACTTTCTGGAACGTTCACAATGGTATTTTTGGGACTTTCAAAATAGTACTTTTATAAAGGAAACTTTTTGAACGGTACTTTAAAAATGGAACGTTTAAAATGGTACCCCTTGAAAGGGATCATTTTTAAAAATGGTCTCCAAAGATGGTACTTCTGAAGCGATAGTTGAGGAATGTAACTTTTAAAATGATCCAGGATACAGAATATTACAATCATAAAAAAAGCGTAACTTTTACTTGAATTTGATTGTTCGCAGATGATGCTACTGCCGCTGGTCATTATGGCCGCCTTAGCGGTGATCGCGAGCGCCGATCCCGCGATCAACGAGGCCAGACCCCACAGCAATCGTCCAGGACGGTTCTTGTCTCTGCCGGTACCCCAGAAGTGTACCAACCGTGAGTGTCAAAGTTTCTCAAAGTTTTCCTTCCCCTCATATCCGTTTCGCCCCTTCGTAAAATCAGCGTTGGGAATTCGGTTAATTCTTGACGTAGCAACGTCCAATAGGAAATGTGAATTCTTCGAGCGTTTGTCCGCATCGTTTTTCTGCGGAAGAGGAAAACAATTGGAATTTTGAAAATTCTTATATTTTGGGGTAAATCCCGAGCCAGAATATTGGCGGAAATGACCGTGACGGAATTATCTTTTTTAAAATTCAAAACCATTCAAAATCGGTACTTGTGGAATTCCGATCTCACTTTCGTGCCTAAAATTTAATAAACGCGTTACCGATCTTTTCGTTACACAATCGATAAACTCAATCGATCGTTTTGCGCATTTTGTTGTGAATTTCGATTTTTTTCTTTGCTAAACTTTCGAGATGACGTTGCGACGATATTTTCCATAACCGGAAGTACGCTCGCTGTACCAACTTACTCACTTTCCCGTTTATAAGTTATAAGATAATAAGCTGACTCGACGTATTTGCTTGTTCTCGTCTGCCGGGAGTGTTTCGCCCAAACAAGGCGAATAAAAATATACCGAAACGTCACCTCGAGGACCGAAACTTTCTTCGTGTTCGTCGACTCAGCTTGGCGTCTTATCGGTGTATTTTTGGGTTCCTCTCGAGTATGCGTGGCCACGCGAGCCCGGACGCTTTCACGTCCCTCGTACATCGCTAACCAAACCGAGCACTTCTCGAGCGTGGTCCAGATTTAAAATTCATGCATTGATGTCTCCGTGACGAGGCTCTCGCGATATTACCCAACGAAAACGGGAAAACGATCATTCGAGACCGGTGATTGACGCAATCGGGATCATTTTTGTGAAATCGAAATAATAAGTTGAGATTTCTCGTTCTTGGTCTTCAAAAATTACTTAAAATCTACTATACGCGAACAGTAAATTGATGGGGAAATGGTAAAAAATGGAAATCGATTATTCATATGTTTTTTTATTTTATTGCATCCAGAGATCGGGATTTTACGCGAATTTTTTTTATTCGTTATGCCGAGCTTGAGTTTTTTTTATTGAAAACTAATGATAAATAATAAAGTTTTTATTATCTCGTTGTTTTCAACTGAAATAAACTTTTAATTTACTTCTAATATTGTAAAAGAAATCCGGTAACATCTTTCATTTTTTTTGCAATTGGCAGGAATTAAAAAAAAATCGAGAATTCTAGATTTTTACCCCATAACACAACTTTTTTCGTTTGTTATTGGAGAAAGAATAATCAGATTTGAAAGAAACGTTCAGATGCAAACGAAATCACGAATATTCAACTTCAAACTTCAAAGTTTCTGTTAACATCGATTTTTCAGTGAATGAAAATGAAAATGAAAATCTTTTTTGCAAAATCGAAAAAACATAATTGATCATACATCCTAAAAATAAAAAAAATCGCTTATAAATATATAAGATAAAAGAAAACGATCTCTCCGTCAATTTTTTAGGCTTTCCGAAAATCGAAGGAAAAAAACGCTGAACTAATAAGATAAAAATGTGAAAACCGAATTTTGCATCAATAAAAAAAAAACACCGAAAAAATAATCTGCCGTTCATTTTGAAAAAGGAAACAAAAAATCCATCGTCGCTCGTAAAAAAATCGAAGAAAACGAATCTTCCGTTACTTCATCGAAGTTACGATTTCCGAGGCTGTTACGATCCAAATAATTGATCGATATTTATCCCGAACCTGACCGATAGGGGATCCATTAAGATTCGTTGATTAACGGTATGGTCGATTGAACGTTACGGTTCCTCGAAAGAATGATAATCGCAGGACGAGAGCGATAGTTCTTTCGCTATAAATACTATACGAATTACGTTATACGTTAACCCACGTAAAGTCGTATACAAGCGCGTGGACACGGAGGATTTCGTTGCTCATTCGGGCAAGGAGAAAGGAATCGTCTGCCGTAAATCGCTATTTAATTTGTAGTATTCGAGGCACGTAATTGCGCAACGCGATACGTACGAATGAGGGTATGGCTCAATGAGAGGATCCAAAGAAAAGCGAATTTCAGTTCGGCCCATCGACATCGAAATTCCAATAACAAATAAGCGCAAAAGTGTTCGATCGAACGATTGAATTTTCGGCACATTTTGCGACCGTTCAATCTCTTCAGTTCATCCTCTTTTTCTTCTTCCCTGCTTATCCATTTTTTTCTCTCAATCTCGCTTAATTTGCGAAATCTCACGATTATTATTATTATTGTTATGATTATAATTTATTTATTTTTTATTACGAGTAAATCTTACAATTATCATTATTATTAGTATTATTATTATTATGAATTTATTCTTTCATTTTTACGATTATTTTTATGACACATTATTTATTATTATTGTTATTATTGAGTTTTACAAAGTTATGAACGAAGGAAAGTAAAACGGAATACGTGTATTTCCATAGCGACATTTATTACGATGAATAAATCATTCGAGTTGCGAAACTTGAAACGAAAGAAGCTAACACGAAACGTCGCGATAGCGATCGCGGCTTAATTATTCCGGACAATCGTACACGATTCGATCAATTCACGATCTCGCAATAATTCACACTTTTGGCGAATTGGGCAAAAGTTCTCTTTTCTTTTTCTTCCCGTTCCCCCAATTGGAGTTTTTTTCTTCTTTTTTTTTTGGGGAGAAAAAGATTTAGCTGTTTTTTTTTTCGCGAGTTCGCAGCGTCAAATCCGTGTGCTCGGATGAATCCGCGGCGGCTGGTTGCGCGGAGATGAGAATTTATGGCTGACTATTCCGCGTGTGTATGCACGTGTATAAAACACTCGGTTGTTGCGAAAATGCACAAGTGGGTGGGGATCCGTGAAGAGAAAAGAGGACGATGTAGAACACAAGAAATCTTCCACGAGGTGCTCGCGTCACGTGTCCAAAGAGAAAGGGGGAAGGGGAAGGGAAGAGGGAGATAAGAAGCACGTCGTTTTTCTTTCTCGATGATTTCAACTCTTTGTCTTTGTTCTTTCTTCTTTTATTTCGTTCTGTTTCTTCACAATCTCGCTTTTCGTTTTACATCACGCGATCGCCTCCGATGATCGCTATTCCGAAGACTGACTCTCGATTTTGCAACTATCGTTTTGTACATGAAAGTAAACGCTGGTAGAACGCTTTATTTCGCATCGACGACCGGAAGTCTTATTCTTTTTAGCTCATCGACATACTCGACGATGTTGTACCAGTAGAGTATTCGATCAATTTCATTTGAGATGAGTACACGTGACTCGATAAAACGATCGGTAATCAACGATTTTTACGATCACGTGGTAATCTCAGAATTATCAAGAATTGCAATATTGGCTTGTTTAATACGGAATGAATTTTTGAATCGTTGTGTCGTTTTTTTGAAATCGCTGAATTTTCGTTTTTTTCATTCGACTTTCGCCGTACAAACAAATACAAACAAATCAGTGAATTTTCGTTTTCCTCGGGAGAGTTTTTGCGCACGAACAAACCCAAACAAATAGCTGAATTTTCGTTTTTCTCGGTCGAGTTTTTGCGCATAAGCAAACCCAATACGAATAGCTGAATTTTTATTTTCCTCGGTCGAGTTTTTGCGTACAAACAAACCCAAACAAATAGCTGAATTTTCGTCATTCGACTTTTTGCGGCCGAACAAACGCAAATAAATCGTTGAATTTTCATGTTCGAGTTTTTGCGATTTTTCTCAAGCGATTCACCAATTTTTGCTTTCGTCCAATTCTCGTAATTTTTTCCTTCCCAGTCTTTTCTTTTTCGTTTTTTTTTTCACTGGCCCGATTTTTCCTTAGCTTTTCACGTTCATGCTTCTTATATTTTCTTATCCAGCATAAATAAAAAATAAACGAAAAATAATATATAAAAAAAAATTCGGTAAAAATATCTGATTAATCAGTAATAAGGAAAACAATTATAGAAGCATCGAATCCCGTTAACAATTTGCAAAGTGCGTTTTCGTGTCGATTATTTGCATATTACCGAAAACAAAAAAAAAACATTGATTAATGAAAATTCGGTGGGTGAGCGAGCACTCTGCCATTTGCAACTAAATGGACTTTGGACGAGAATATCTTGGCTAATTTTTCTCGCACGACATTGAACCACAAAAAAACACGATAATTGAATTGCCCCGTACACTTCCGCGGACCTGCTCAAAGCCTGAATCGGGAAAAGTTTCCCCCCCCCCTTCACCCCCCCCCCCCCAAACCCCAAGAAAAAAAAAAAAAAAAAAAAAAAAAAAAAAAAAAACTTCGCTCTTCGGCGGCGTAACACTTTCACGCTTGTACATCGTACATTCCACGCCAAAAAACGAAACGGCCTTGACTGTCATATTTTGAGATGGTTACGGTACCCCCTCCCCCACTTATCTTTTTCGTCGATCTTTCCGAATCTTGCAAAGGATGACCAAAAAAAAAACACATTACTGATTCCTTTTCACCAGATTTTTCGTAAAATCCTCTATTAACATTTGACGTTTGAAAAATTATCTAAAACCATAAAAATGTATAAGAAAAAGGGAAAAACTTCTGCTCTGTTATAGTATCAAGAGTTGGGCCAATCTCGAAATTAAATTATTCGATCATTGTTACGATTATTATTATTATTATTACGATTGACTATTTTTTACAATTTGCATTATTATCGTTTGGATTTCTGCGATATTGACAATTTTTGTCGATCGGAATCATTATGATTATTCGTATTATTAAATAATAATACTTGCGACAAGAGCAACAAATCCAAACAAGCTTCGAAAATATTCGTCAAGAAAAACAATAACAAAATATGTAACTAAAATCCAATAAATATAATACAAGGAGAATAAACGTAAAATATTAAAAAATAATTAAACAAATAAATATGTAAATTTCGTAATTGTACTATGAAAAAGGAATCAAGAATTAAAAACCAATAATAATAAATAATAATATCATTAATAATAATAATACGACAAGAGTCAAATAAATTCAAATAGAAATGCAAAATTCACTAATATTTTTCAATAAAATAATACATAATTAGCGAGTATTCACAAAGTTTGCATGATGATTTTACTTTTCATCATCAGCTTCACTGTTAATAAGTATAAAAGCATAATAAGTTGTTTCTTTTTTTTTTTTTTAGTATTGTTGTCACTTCGACGATTACGTTCGTTGCAACTTCCCTTTCGAGCAAACAAAAAAGAATTGGGCAAAAAATGAAATTGACCGCGTGTCGCAAGGGGTCGCGTCGATTCGATCCTCGCGATGATCACGCGGCGCTAATTTCCTTTTCGCGAGCTATTATATATAGCTACGAAACGAAGGCTCTCGTTACCGCACACACGCCATAAGAAGGCCGTTCGTAGACCCTCTCGTTGTAATCTCACGAGACGTCCGTTCTGATCGCCGAGGCGAGTCTTCGAGGTGCACACTTCGCGTGACTGATTCCCAGCCGTGATACACCGAGAAGCGTCTCGAGAATCTCGGTATGCCAATCATTCCTCCCCCCCCCCTCCCAAGTCACTCGTTAATCAATTATCGATGCGTGGTATTTTCAAAAACATTTTTTTCTTCGAGCCAACCGTTCACCAATTTTATCAACGAGCAATCGCGATTTTCGAAAAGGACCATTTGGAGTCTTCGATAATGACACGAACGTGAAATTTTTCATTAACATAAAAGAAAAATTCATAAAAACGAAAAAACGTATTTGTATAATTAAAGAAAAGATGATACGCGACGTGGACGCAGAAAAAAAAATTAATTTTCACTGTCAATCGACGAGTAAAAAAAATGCAGCATCAAAGGTTTCGATTCGAAAATAAGAATAATGATAAAAAAAAAAACATGAATTGTGAAGAAACAAGGCAAACGATTGAACCAACTACGAATGATCGTAAAATGACAACGAAATTTCGAAGAGTTAAAAAAAAAAACGTTGCATTCAACGTTAATAAGAAAAATGTCAAAATGTCTCTCGAATCCGGTTATAAATTTGCAACGAGGATTGCAGTTTCATCGATTCTTCGATCGTTTGAATATTTATTTTTACTCGCGCGTAACCAAAGTTGCTTACAATGTTACATTTTAAAAACGACTTTAATTAAAGAGATTAAGCTTAATCTCGATCAGAAACGTGAAGAAAACGATTGTTTTCTCTTAGCTTTTTCTATACGATTTTCTAAGCTTAACTTTTGCACTATACCCTTCAACTCTTACATATTTTTTCAAATTAACGCAAACAAGCCGCGATTGGTAAATAAAATATATATGTTTATTTGTGTATCGATAAATCTTGTTTTTCATGCGTCGCATAATGTGCACAATTAATGAGCATAATTTATGTATACACGCCTGTAAATCTCGACAGTATTTTCAATCACGAGAAATTATGACTCTCTCTCTCTCTCTCACTCGATTTTTCTTTCTCGTTATAATTGTGTAAACTTTGCAAACGTCGTATATAAATATATATGAATTTATATATGTATATATGTGTGTACGTGTGTTTGTGTGTATTCCGAGTTTCACACGTAATTGCGTAATGAGAAACCGTTAAAGCTGACACCCTGCGGGTGAGTCCCGAGAGAGAAAAGGTCCCACGGTAGCGCAGTCAACATTGCTCAGCCTGTAATGACCGATTTCTCAAAGTTGGTAAGAGAAGACGTCTCGTCTCTCGTCTGTCTATTTTTCATCACATATTCATATTAATGACGATGACATTTCGCGACGGGATCGCTTATCGGATGGCTCGTCGTTTTTTCCACTCGGCTCAATTACCCTCTCATCGAGCCAATGCAATTAGCCAAAATTACACGACAGTCCGATTTGAAAAGTTGAAAAACGAAAGAGAAAAAAGAAAAAACCAACAACAACAAAGGTTACAGGCCATTGCGAAAGGCTTCAATTATTTTCCTTGCTTCCAAGAGACGCGGTAAAACCACGAGATTTTTATCGGCGAAACATCATCGTCAATTCAATAAACGTTGGAAAGATTCTTGCAATAGGTTTTGTCAATTCACAGGTAAATTCGAACGCAACGGAATGGTTTTTTTTTCGTTTGGCGGTTCGGATTCTAGTTAGGCGAATTTGACAAATTTTCTATATCGATTTTTAGTTTCATTAAAATGATACTCATTTTTCATCGAATTTTACGAAATGTACAAATAATTAAATTACAGATGATCCGGCGATGATTCGCCGAATCATGTGCTCAGTTTTGAACTTTTTAAAAAACTGAGCAAAAATTGTAAAAAAATTCGAAGTCGAAAAAATGAGACCTGCAATAAATAAGAGAAAATATAATAACGAACAGGAAAGTTACTTTCGAGAACTGACATTGTACACCGCGAATGCGATTATTTAGTTACAAATATATATTTATAAATATATTTATAATTGTTTTTTAGTTACATATATATATTTATAAATATATATTCATAATTGTTTTTTAGTTACAAAAATATCTTTATAAACGCGCGCGCACACACACACTCATCTGCAAAAGCGTATGCTCGCGAAATGCCAAAAGTTCAACAGCGGACTCTTTGCCAATGAGAAGAATATATTTAATCATTTGCGAAGATCAGTTCGAGAGCGAGAAGGGGACTGTGGTGTCTCGTACTTTTTTTTGGGGATTAATGGAACGAAAAACTTTTCGTATTAATCACGATGCTTTTGATGACGGAGAAATAATTCTGAATGTAAATGTGACCTTCACATCGAAACGTCATTTAATTTGACCCTTTTCACTAATTACTCTTTCAACTGATCGATCGTTTTATATTGTTTTTTTTTTTTTCATGCAGGACCAAAGCAGTTTAACTTCAAAGGCCGAAATTACTTCTTCAGTGGACACGTGCCTGCTCATGCGAACCAGAAGGTCGACTGGTTAGATGCGAGGAACATATGCAGGGAGTACTGTATGGATCTCGTGTCGATCGAGACACAGGAAGAGAACAATATGGTCTTCAAGCTAATCCAACAAAGTGAGTTGCTAACTTTTAACCTCTCTATTACGCAATTCCAATTGACTTTCAATAACTCAATGAGGGTTTACAGGAAACAAGCTTACTTTTTGCAAAAAAACAATTTCGTTCTTCAATCAAAATTCGACTATTATTAACAGCACTTTGAAAAAATATTGCCAAATTGATGCATTAAATATTGAATCAAGGAAACATTGTTGAAATATAGTCTTTCTTTTCGTCTATCGGATACTTTTTTAAAAATAAAAATATCTTTTCATTCAACAACGAAATAAAAAAGTATAAAATCGTTTGTCATCGATTATCTTTTATTTAGCCTGAAGAGGATATCGAGAGAAAATGATTTTTTTAAAGACGATCTCATCTTTTATTTAAAATTTTAGTAAATATGATTTACAAGAAAATATATTGCAAAATGTATTCACAAAAGATGTTTAATTTAAAAAAAAGCCATTGAAAGTTGCTATCATTTTTTCTTGAACAATCCGAACAAACCCAAACGTTTTTTCTCTTATTCTTTTTCGATAGAACTAACCTTTTTTTCAATCGGAAAACGAAATATATAATATATTTTGTAGTCGACGCTTTTTTTTACCACTCGAAGAGTATTTATTCGAAGACGATTCGAAAATAAAATCAGTTTTGCATTCTGTTTAGAGCTTGAATAAATATTATTTACAGATTTTTTTGAAATAACAATTTTGGATTCTGTTGAGTTCGAAATTATTTACAGTATCAAAAAAAATATTACCAGATGAATGCAATAAAATAGTCAATTTAAACAAAAAATCGATAAAAATATCATTTTTTTTACCGACATTTTTTTTTGAGTTTATTAATCAGATAACGTTGCTTTTGTCTTTTAAAGTGAAGAAATCGTTGAGTATTTTTTGTATTGGATAAAATCATTGAATCATTTCGGTAATATATTTTGAATGCAGTACATCAATTTTCCCATAAACGTGGAGAGGTCGTCGTTAAGAATACGTAAACGGAAATCTCGTAAAACGTACTTGGGGCTTGAGAGGAAAGATCGTTGTTGAGAGAAGCAGGCCTAAGGGCGTAATCTCGCTCGTGAAAATTTCACTGTTAGAAAGTTTGCGCGTTCGGCGTATCCTGAATTCAGGCTTTGGGCATTCGTTAGCATACCAGTCTGCACGGAGGAATACTAAACATATTTCGCAATGAAGTTCTCTTGCGCCGCGCGTACAGGTCGAGCCATCAAACGTGCGATGTTTGAAGGCTCGTCTGACAGACGAAAAGATGGAGAGAGAATTCCTTGCACGGACGCTTAACAATTATTATGATAGGTTTATCATCAATTTGTCTCGGTACTTTACATTAAAAAATGTCATTTTTACTTCCCTCGCGAAATGTATTTTCGATTAATTAGAAGAGAGTATTTCAACGAGCATTTTTGTGTCCGAGAAAATTACGAGCCTTTAAAATTTTTTTTCAAATGTTCATTTTGATTCAGACCAGTTTAATTATAAATTGTATTGAAGATTGAAGATAGGAAGAATCTAAAATGATCATTTTCACTGTTGTCCTGATTTAGAGCTGGATTGATACATAGATTATGACAAAATTGTTTATCACGGAAATGACAATTAAAATTTGGGCTATTTGGTGAACAAACATTTTTTTTACCATACTTGTAGTGATGAAACGTTTTTTCCATGCAATACTTTTCGTCCCCCGAGTAATCGCGATTATAAAGTTACAATGATACATCCGCGCGCGATCGTACGAAGAAAAACATGCGCGATCAATTATCCAGCGTTAAAGGTGACATACCGAGTGCGGATTGCTCTTTCGCTACGGTAGACATGAGGTTACGTTGTTTGTATTACAGATGCGCACGTGCGCCTATTTTCTCAGAGTCCGAGAATGCCTCGAGGCTGAAAAGTGTCGTCTAGTTGCATGTTCTTTTTACTCTCTCTCTCTTGTTCACACGAAATGCTCGTGACGTTTGTCAAGAGAATCACGTGCGAGAAGAGAGCTTACGAAGTGAAGCGGAGAGGACCGACTGCGTTAGCTTTTTTTTTTCAATTTTTTCACGTTTGATCATTAACGATCCCTGTTTTCTACCGACACGAAACTTCAAGAAAAAAAACTATTCCAAAGTACGATTTTTCGGTAAAAGAGCAAAAAGAGTTTTTCCGACTGGTCAAAAAAAAAAAAAATACGACGCACGCGTCTTGTTGTTCGCTCGAAGATCCCCCGGAATTTCGATCGTATGATTTTTGGAAAGTTGGATGTAACACGACGATCGTTTGGCTTTCAGACGATGTGCCTTTCATCTGGACTTCCGGTCGCCTATGCGATTTCAAGGGTTGCGAGAATCGCCGTGATCTCGAGCCCAAAGCGATCTACGGTTGGTTCTGGTCGGCGAACCGTGAGAAGATATCCCCGACCAACCAGCTGCCGAACGGTTGGACTTACAATCCCTGGTCGCAGACCGGTCACAAGAAGGTTCGTCAACCGGACAACGCCGAATACGACATCAACGGTACAACCGAGGCTTGCTTGTCCGTTCTTAACAACGTTTACAACGACGGCATCGCGTGGCACGACGTCGCTTGCTATCACGAGAAGCCTTTCATCTGCGAGGATTCCGACGAGTTACTCAATTACGTAGCGAGCACCAATCGTGGAATTCGCCTCTAATTATTTCCTCAATCCTCCTCCGATCCTTCCCCGTTTCCCTCTGTGATTCTTCCCACCTCGTTCAACCTCGAGAGCACTTCCGGTTGTCCGAAAATTCTCTTCGCGTCAACATTTTCGAAGCAAAGCAAACAGCAAGTCCGATGATCGATCGGATGATTACCCGATGATCCGCCGAACGGCGATACGGGCGCCGTCTTCTTCCCAAACGAGTCCATCACTGCGAAATAATGAAAAATCAAGAGGCACGAAATTATCGCACGGTTTTCAATATTCATCGATCCCTCGAACGGCAAATAAGGAAAGTGTTTTGATCATACTGGAATTTAATGGTGTTACTTCAATTGAGGTTATCTGTATCATTACAGGTGTTACACTCGTATGCCTTATTTCAATTGTTATTTCGCTCGAAATTCGACGCTCTCGATCTTCGTCCCGACCCGCCAACCCAGAACCCTCCCATTCTTTTCCATTTGTAATTTACTATTATTGATAAACGTAACCAGATTTATTAATTATGTACACGTATTTATTGATAGAAACTTTCCGTCCACGCTTCCCTCCAAACTCTTTGTAAATTTGCAACGAAAAAAAAAAAAACATATACGAAAGGATAATCATGTAATACAGTAGAAAAGAAGCCAACGCACGTAAACACGGACTTATATCGAAACGAATGCAGATATACTAAACGGACGATAAATAAAAGAAGCGTTATTGTGTCGTTGGAAAAATCAATGTTCTTTTTTCTGCGCATCTTCTTCGGCTATGATGGTTAAAATTCACATTCATTCCGTACGTTTGCCGGGTCGGTAAAAATATGGCGAGCCAAGAGGGTTACGGTACCCGGGTTGAGTTTGTTTATTTCATCGCCCCCGATGGCCCTCCCACTTCTTTCTCGGGAACTTCCGCATCTTTGCGTTTCTTTTTCGAACGAGTTTTGGGTAACTCGTGAGCTGCGAATCTGCTCAAACGGAGTTTGCGCTTCGTCTTCCGTTTTGGTGGTAAAGCGGTGGGATCTGTTTAGAAAATAAAACCGTGGCATTAGATCTGTGCAGTTCGGAATTATAATTAGGAAAAGATCGAACCGAGAATTAAGCTAATGCTATTGACAAAAACTGCACTTTTTTTGTTCGAATTTGAGACATCAACGTTCTTTTCGGTAGAAATCCACTTTCGAATCCAACTTCCAACACCGCTATTTATATCAAACCGAATTTTACGAGAATGGAAGAAAACAATACTCACGATCCTCGGGAATGTTCATTTGTTTTCTGAGGACCGCTCGAACCTGCCGGTTTATTATTTCGCGACATTGATCACCGAAGCCCATCGGGAGCCAGCCGCGTTTTTCGTGGCACTTTACCCCGGGTGGTATGTGATCCGGCAGCTTCGCCAGCATATCCTGAATCTCGGGTACATCGATGTCGCAGTACTGTGGATACATTGATATTTCAATAAGGCTTCGATGTCTCAATTGGAATTTCGTGTATGCTCCTTTGCGCGATAGACCAATAAGATTCAGACGGGAAGAAGAAAAGGAGGTAACCTGATAGAACATTTGTCTCCAGGGTGGAACCATTCCGTTACGATATATGTAGCTCGACTCATCCAAAAGTTGATCCTTCTTTCGGCTGGATCCCTCTTCTTGCATGCTCGTCAGTATTGTCGTTCGCTTCGTTCCCGGTGTCGTTTTGTACTCGGATGTAGCGCTCTTTCGATTCACCGTATACTCAAGTCCGTCTGTAAAAACAAGCTGGTTTCAATTTTCAATAATACCTCGAGTTAGGGTTCTCGATCGGTTGGTGAGAGACATCATTCCCGTTTGAGGAAAAAACGAACAAAAGTTTTTACGAGATCCGTTGAAAAAGATGGAAAAGATGGTAACTCGGATGATTGAGTTTGCTACAAGAGTATACTTACGCATGGCTTTGGGTCGGTAATCGAGAGTCTGATACTTTCGTGCTTGAGGATCCTTGCGAGGATCGTAACCAAGTTTTACCCACATAATCCTCCAAGGTCCGGTCATAAAGTGATAAGCAACCGAGGGCAGGAGGAACTTGAGCCTATCGCTGGTGAATTTAGTGATGCATATGAGTGCATTTTTCGACCAGATTGGGCGTTCCTCGAATTTTTCGCGTATACGGGAGAGATGGCATTCTTGAAAGAATTTTATTCTTAGCACTGTGTTGATGCCGGGCGGTGGTGCGGACGGTGTTTCCGGCGAGTCGAAGTTTATAAAGTTGGAAAAGCCGACAAGGCGCTTGCGCGTTTTTCCTATCACGTTCTCCGGTCCCTTGTCGTTCTCAGGCTTGAGGCTGATGTGCTGAACGGTGTCGGTGCGACTGAACGACGCTGGTGGCAAAAAAGCCGGCACGTTGTTCTTGAGCCAACGATACGGCGGTATTCCCACGGGATACACCGAATCGTATATGTACTCTTCGACTTTTGGATCGGTTACGCTTTTCCCGATCGCCAAATACTGAAAATCGCACAAATCTGAAATAAGAAGCGCCGGCTTAGCACTGTTGAAACTTTTATCGAGTTTTTGATTTTTCTTTAAAAGCTAATTTACGATCGTTGAAGTGTCTGAGTTTGTTAGTGTTTGTTTGAGTTCTGTTTCATTCGTATCTGTTCGGTTTAAGATCCAAGATCATTCCGATAAAACGAAAAACAGTAAATTGACAAGTATGGTCCTCAAGTGAGGGACTTACTTTGAAAATCAAATGCGATCTCGACTCGGCCTATAACTTTGACAGTGGGAACTCGATAGTCCGCGTCGTTCGCAGAATCCCAACGACTGCCCTTCTCCCCGTCGTTCTGTTTGTCATTCAATGCAGACTTTATGCTTCCCCCATCAAACGCATCCTCTTTATTTAAGTCGATGTCCGCCCATGGCACTCCGCTCCTCTCCCCTACATCTTTTTCACCTTTATCCGGTCCCTTGCCGAGAGAGCTAAACCTCCGTTCCAGCTCGGCGAGATCGTACGGACCTTTGAATTCCAGATTATCGTAATACTCGCTTTCTCTTTGCTCCATTTGCCGAACGCGGGATTTTTTTACGCGCACGCTGATGAGGAAACCTGCCGTCTCGTGACTATCGCCGCACGTAGGCTTGGAATACCCATCCTGTGGACGGAATCTAAGTTCCATTCGACGATTGGGAGTGTCGCAAGCGGCCGATATAGCACTCAGGCCACCCAATGTTTCTATTGCTCGATCCGCATTCTCCACCACGCCTGGGTACTTGACGCACAGCAACGTCTTGTTAAAGCGAAGACCTCCCGGCAACATCACCCCGGTGTATTCCTCGCCCGGATATTCCCCATCCTGTACAATTCAGCAAACATATTTCCTATCCTCGGTGATTCCAATAAAAAAAAAAAAGGAATATTTCTAATCTCTACCCGAATCGATCAACAGCTGCTCTTAGCGCTTTTCTCCAAATGGAGTCCAACTTGGGTCACTAAACGCGAATCCATGTTCCATTTTCAGTAGTTCTATCGGATCAATGAATATGAGACTCACATTATCGTCAATCGACTCGTAGGATCCGTCGCTATCGATTTCACCACGATACTCGTCCACGTTGAAATCCTCGTCGCCATCATCGTCATCGTTACTGTCGCTCCGTTCCATCGAGAGGGTATTCGTGTGCCGGCAAAATCGTTCTTTCCGACAAGCTGGGATGCGTACGTTTGCTAATTACGAGTTTGAGTAAGACAAGATTTGAAGATTTATTTAGCGGAATTCTACTCAGTATTTAAGAACGTTAAGACGAAAACTGTTTTCAAGACACGAAAACGTTGACGCGTTATAACATAACCTGCAAAATGTAATCGAACCTGATCGTTTTGTCGCTACTTTGTATTTATCTCAGTCGAGCGGTCAACGCTCGTATTGGAGTTCTCCAACATATGAGTCTGCGCGCTATATTTGTGTAAGAAGGATCAAACAGAAATTCAAAGATTTTCCTATCGTGTGAGGAACATCGCTCTGTTTACAAACGTCATTTTTCCGCTCGCGTGCCTGCAACCGCGTGATCGAAGACGCGCATGCGCAGGAACTTCAACCACCCCAGGTGCGCTTAACCCGCTCGCAATCTGAGCTACGCGTTTACCTCCGTGCGCTTTATCATACGTAATTGTTAATTAAACAATAAAACGAGCGACACGCTCGAATCAACGATACGCAGGACTATGCGAATGATCTTCATCTTGCTCTGACTTCAACCGTCAGCATCTTTGTCGAAAGTAGGCGTACCAATTTTTCATTATCACGAGCGTTCACACGCACGTTACACACGTCGATGCGAGCTCCGACGTGTTTACGAATTCGCTAGGAAAGTGTCGGCGGACGAAAAAAAAGCGCTCCCCTCGTCCGGCAAGAACAACGACAATATTTGTACGGGCCGTATCTCACGGTAGTCGGCAGTCGCGATGGCAATTCGCCGACAATAATTTGCGTATCGACACGCATAAAAGGCTCGCGCGTAAACTCTTGGAAAATAGGAACGGCGTAACGATTGATAAATAATATATTTTGGGAAATCTGTAACGCGCGTAGTTTCATTTTTCTTTCTATCTTCGTTTCACCTGGGCTGTCGGATAAGCGTCGGCGCTGTTTAAATAGCGATCGAACGCGATTATTGTGGACGATGGGGAAGAAACGAAACTTTTCAAGAGTTACGGTCACACGCTTGAGAGATAATTGATCTTCGATAAATAATAAGCCGCCGGCGATAAAAGATATTCGCCCAAACGCCTTCGTATTTGGATATTGTCAGCAGTGTGGCTTTAACCTCTCTGACCGCGCAGGGCGCAACGGCCATTGTTCCCTCGAATTTACGAAAATAATAAATAATGCCCGCGGCGGCTTTTTTATCTGGCTCGATCGTACCGACAATTATTTTGCACGAAAACTCAACGCTCGGATATTCACCGTCTTCGTTCGTTCGACGAAACGACGATATCAACGCGCCAACTTCGCCGGAAAAATCGTGCGCCTCGACGTCCTCTTCCGTTTACTGCCGAATTTGCCACGAGGGTAAGTTACCTGCAATCGCAACACAGCGTATCAACCATGATGTCCGTCCAGTGAATATGGATGCGTTCTTATTAACGATATATCGGTGTGTTCGGAGGGTAATGAGGATCATGCTGTGGATATTATACCGGGTGTGCGGTTCAAGTGATTACAACGAAATATCTCGAGAGAAACGCGGTTTGGGAAAATATGTTCCGAACAAAAGTTTCGCTGTTTTGACCGGCCAATAGAATGGTCTCATTTGTTTTTTCGGCGCTATTCATTTTCAAGGTCTTTTCAAGGTCAACAGTGGATATTATACCGAGTGTGCGATTCAAGTGATTACAAGGAAATATCTCGATAGCAACGCGGTTTGGAAAAAAATGTTCCGAACAAAAGTTTCGCTGTTTCGACCGGCCAATAAAATGGTCTTAATTGTTTTTTCGGCGCTATTCACTTTCAAGGTCATTTCAAGGTCAACATTATTTTTTTAAAGGAAATCGGTGTTGTTTGTTTCTTAATCATTTTTCGTAGCAAACAGCGAGAAACTTTGACACGAAATTTTGGCCTTTGAAGGTTCGTGCCTTCTTGCCTCGAAGCTAGAAAAAATAAATGAGATAATAATGCGAAAAGGACGGTTATTGCGCGGACTTACGAAAAATGGTCTCCGGGTAAGGTAATTTTCTTAATTGAAACCGCGAGTGAAATTGGATTGGACGCGCGGCTTATGCGAGTCGAAGAGCGCGTCACGCGAACGTAATAATTTATCGACACGCCGAAAAGACACGATCGCGTGTGCATTTGCACACTTTATCTCTCTCTCGTAGCCATCGGCCAGTAACTTTTCATTAATTTAATCTAATTCGAAAATTGCCGTGCGCTTCTCGCCCCAATGATAATAAATTGAATGTGCATATTTATTACTGTTCAACGCTCATAAATGAGGTTTGGAAAACATCGAAGAATAAAAAACGTAAAAAAAAAAACGTTGTAATTGTTTTTAAGGTTACTCCTGACGAAAATATCAGATTCCCGAAATCGAGAATTTTATGTACAAATTATATATTTTATAGACAATTTAGGCACGAAAAATATTTATGTACGATGAATTTATTATTATTTAATTAAAGCTTTGCAAAGTTTTCATCGATTTGTCAAAATTTGAAAAATATTTGCTACGGATTTGATTTAAGTATTAATTGAAGTTCGCACAGAATTGCGCAATGAAATATCATTTTCTCGAAACTTAAATTACCCATTTAAGAGGGAGCCGCACCCGCGAAAAAACTTCTACGCAGCCTCGGTTCGCGTCGGTAAAACAAAATTAGCGCGAGCTACTGCTACCTACCGCGAGGCATCATTGTCGCTAGCGTCCG
>JAPYZJ010004233.1:0-28093 GCA_030522765.1 Ophioninae sp. B BG-2022a | reverse complement strand
GTATTCCACCGTGTGCTTAATCTCTTCGTTATGATTTTCTCTTCAAAATTCTTTTTTTATAATTGAAATCCGGCGATTTTTCGATTTTTGGCAGAATTTTAAAGTTGGACCATCGATTTTTGCCAATTTTTCCATACATACCCCTTAGCCTCTTTTTTTTCGATTTTTCAAGTGGACTTTCCGGGAAAACTATGAGAGATATCGATATGAAACCAACGCCATTATTTAAGTCAGGCAAAAACCTTCTCCAAACACACCAAATAAATCTCCATCGCATAGAAGAAGCCTACTCTACGACCTTTTGAAATTTCGTGATTTTTGAGATTCCGGAAAAGTGGCTGGGGAAGTCGAAATTTTTTTTTTCCGTTTTTAAACTCTTAAAAGGGTCTATTTAACCAGAAATTTTCCGGTGATTACGAATATGCTCGAGTTTTTGCCAAAAGTATAAAATTAGACTGGGAAAATGCAAAAAACATCTCTAGAATATTTTTTTGACATTTATCCCTAGAAATGGAGAGTTCAAGGCATAAAAATACATCAACCTGTGACATGACACTAAACGTCTAAATATAATAATTATTTCAAATTTCGTTTTTTTTATTAAAAAAAAAACATCGTTTACGCTAATAAATGTAAAAACGGATGCGGCTCGTCGTAACATCGATGAATCACGAATCATTGCGGATCACGCGATCGCACTTTTTTTTTTTCGATGGCATTCCAATCGCTATGGAAAAGAGGCAAATGCGGGATATGAAAATTAAAGTTACACTGCGCGCTCTATTTCTCCGGGCGATCGAACTGGTCTCCAGATTGCGAAAAAATGTTCGTGATTTTTTGTTTGTTTAATGCTTCAAGTAAAACGATTCAGACACTTTTCGCTTTTCAGACACTTTTTACTTGTCCTCGTGGCGGGTTTTAGCCGCGAGGTATCGTCGAGACTCTTCCAAATGCATAAAATAAATTTTAGATCGAAAATAAAATAGAATATTGCATGCAAATTTTTATTTTTAATTCTGTTTACGATTTTTGCGAAAGCAAAACGTTTTGTTTTATGAAATTGTTTTTTTTTAATATAATTTTTATTTTTATTCCATTTTGATGAATAATATGAATTTTTATTTAGTTTTGACGGATGATTTTTATTTTTATTAAATATTGATGGAGAATTTGAATTTTGATTTAATTTTGATTCAATTTTGCTGAACAATTAAAATTAAAATTTAATTTTAATGACTAATTTTTATTTCTTCAATTATAAAGTTAATGAATATTATATCAGTCACATAAATGTATCAACAAAAAATTAATAAAATATTTATAATCCTGTAGTTTAAAAAATATATATATACACAGATATCTTTTTCTTTCTAAGAAAAAATGGGCAAAAATTGTTGAAAAAATCATATTAACTCTGCTAACTAGATATTTAATATTGGGACAAAAAAATTCCCAGATGTGATAAGGAGATAAAAAGAGCATCGAGAATATTTCCGCGCTCGAAATTTTCCCAAATATATATTTTTTTTTATTTCGACAATTTTTCCTCGTTACTCGAGCCTCGGTTTGAAACAAATTTAGGAAAAAAAATGGCGGTCCAACGGAAAAGTCTCGCAATGTTTTCGCACCAACAATGGACCGGGCTCGGATCTCTCGTACACGTGAAACTTTTAATGAAAATCGTCGAGCTTCCAGTCGACATTCTCTCGAGACTTTTGACACTCTATCCCGTACTACCATACTTGTCACTCTTATCGCTCGTGCATTATGAATACGTGCGTAACGATTATACGACGACCAAAAAAAAAAAAAATTATTCAAGCGAGGCTTTGTCCTCGCGAAATTTCACCTCGTTTCATTCACTCCCGAGTCGTGCCATTTGTTTTTCTCTTTTCACGAAACAAACCGTCACCACTCGATCTAAAAAAAAAATTTTATTCGTGACTCTTTAAAGCTTCCTGAATCAAAAGGGACTGCAAAATTTCGATTTTCTCGATAAGCTAATTTGTAAAAGTTTATTAACGATCTTTCAGTCCTCAGTTTAAATAAAACAGTCAAATTTAAATGTTATCTGATAATTCAGAAATCATTGTATCGAGAAATATTTGAATTTTGTTTAACTAATTTAATCTCTGATTAAAGATGGCACGATTTTAATATTTTGTTTTTTTTTTGTCACGATTTTATTTTCGTGTTTTTTTTTCGTCACGGTTTTGGCTTTTTTCTTTTTCTTAGACACGATTTTGTTTTTTTTTTGTTTTTTCTTAGACACGATTTTGGTTTTTCCTTTTTCTTAGACACGATTTTGGTTTTTTGTTTTTTCTTAGACACGATTTTGGTTTTTCGTTTTTCTTAGACACGATTTTCGTTTTTGTTAGTCACGATTTTGGGTTTTTCGTTTCTTTTTCTTCACGATTTTGGATTTTCGTTTTCTTTTCCTCACGATTTTGGATTTCCGTTTTTTTTTTTCCTCACTATTTTAGATTTTCGTTACGATTTTTGTTTTTCGTTTTTTCCCTCACTATTTGCGTTTATCTCTATCTCTTTTTTTTTCTCGTCGCGATTTTCGATTTTCGTTTAAAATCGTCACGTTTTTGGTGAACGATTCTTTTTATCGGGAGTGAATAAAAAAAAAAACTTTTTTCCGGAGGCCAACGTTGGAAACAAAAAAGTTGTGGCGGATAGCTCTGGTGTATTACAGTCACGATCGAGATTCGACTGAAAATCAACTGCGGATGGAAGCACTCGCGTTTCACGTCCAATAAACTATATAGGTACGCTCGAAGCGTACTCGGGTTCACAAATGAGTGTTTCCATCGTGATGTTTGCCACGCGACGTTATTACGATTTCACGAGAAATATTAAATTCCGAATTTGGCTGGACACAAATATGGCGTTCGGCCAGCCCCTATATTACGATTTGTAGCCTCCAGCCTCTTTGGACATCCGAGAACGTACACCCACGTACCTCCGCGTTTAACCCCCTTCTGTATCGCCCTACGCGACCAGCTAGCGCACGTTGATCCAATATGTTTAAATGGATTGGTGTCGGTGCGTCCTAGAGGCCTCCAGGCGTCCTCTTCTAATTCCCAATTTCGGGCTAATGCTTCCTAGATGCTTTAGACACGCTTTTTCGAGTCCTCAAAAATCGTTATTTCATCACGATTTTGGGAAATCGAGGAAAGATTTTGGGAGATCGAGGAAAGATTTTGGGAAATCGAGAAAAGATTTTGGGAGATCGAGGGAAGATTTGTGAAGATCGAGGGAAGATTTTGGGAAATCGAAAAAAGATTTTGGGAAATCGAGAAAAGATTTTGGGAGATCGAGAGAAGACTTTTAAAGATCGAGGGAAGATTTTGGAAGATCGAGGGAAGATTTTGGAAATAGAGAGAAGATTTTGGAAATAGAGAGAAGATTTTGGAAATAGAGAGAAGATTTTGGGAGATCGAGGAAAGATTTTGGGAGATCGAGGGAAGATTTTTGAAGATCGAGGGTAGATTTTGGAAGATCGAGGGAAGATTTTGGAAATAGAGAGAAGATTTTGGGAAATCGAGAAAAGATTTTGGGAAATCGAGAAAAGATTTTTGAAGATCGAGGAAAGATTTTGGGGGATCGAGGGAAGATTTTTGAAGATCGAGGGAAGATTTTGGAAATAGAGAGAAGATTTTGGAAGATCGAGGAAAGATTTCGCGAGATCGAGAAAAATTTTGAAAATCGACGGAAGATTTTGGAAATAGAGACATGATTTTGGAAATCGAGAAAAGACATTGATAATAGATTCGTTTTTCCAACTTCCTCCCATTTAGGTTTGATTAGGTTCTTTTATATCGACATTCTCCTATTTGGTTTTGATTTTTCAATTTCCTCTTGTTTGCGTTTCTTTTTTTAAAACTTAACCCTTAACCTAACCCTTTTTGTATTTTTCCTCTTGTTCAGATTGATTTTCCGAAACACATCGATTCTTCTACTTTCCCTTGTTTGGGTTTGTTTAATTTCATTTTTTCGCCCTCGTCTCGTTTGGGTTAGATTGGCTTTCCATTTTCAAATCCAAAGTTCCTCCTATATCCTCTCATTTGTTTGGGTTTGTTCGAGTCTGCTCCTAAAAAAAAAAAAAAAAAAACAAAAAAAAACAAAAAAAAACCATTTTTCCTCGTTTCGCGAAGGAATATCCCGGAAGTCCCGTCGAAGGTGAGAAACGTCCGGAGTGTGTGAGAACGAAGCGAGTGTCGACGAATAAAAGGGCCCGGGTGTGTAACTTCGAGTTTATCGCACGTTATCACGAGTTATGGGGCGTATCGAGGGAACCAAAGAGCCAGCAAAGTGGAGGAAGCAACTCGACTACCTTACGATACGGACCCTTCCAACGCTTCCCCATATACGTTCTCCTCTCGTTCGCGTTTCCTCTTTCCCTGTATCACCACCCCCCCCCCTCCTCCCTCCCTCCCGCCCTTCCCCTCTCTCGCTCTCTCTCCCTCCGTTTTTCCTCCGGCTCGGTATCGCCATCTCCCTCGTCGGCAATCTCGTTATCCGATTATCCGATTTACTTTACGATCGTGTGCTCGGAGTACCCGACGTAAAAGTTGATACCGACAGTGGAGCATGGATTACTCCATGGACCAAGTGGCCAACGATTCCTAGTGACAGTGGCCGAACGTGTGTAATGAACGTTCTAGTTTTCCATTTTTATATATATATAATTCTTTTATTATTATTATTATATTATCATTATTATATATTATTATTATATATTATTATTATATATTATTATTATTATCTATTATTATATATTATTCATATGTTCTTTTTTTTTTAATTTTTTATACCCATATGTAACATTCAGATCCAAAATATCTAATCCTTAGGGCTACAATGACGAGCCGGAAGTCAGGGTTGTTTGAAACAAATAACGGAAAAAAAGAATTTTCAAAAAATACGAATTTTAAGAATCTGAGAAACGATTTATTTGAAAAATTGAGAATAACGATTTTCAAATAATTTTCAATGATTTTACAGAATGAGAAAAATGATTTTATATTTTATATGTTGTATACAAAAATTAATATATATATATATTTAATTTTTTTTTTTTCATGTATATAATTATCCCCATTCAGAATATCGAATCCTTAAGGGGCTAGGCTATTATGGCGACCCTAAACTCAAGATCGTTTGAAATGAAAAATAATATAATTTCAACAAATTCAGAATTCACGAAATAATAAAATAGGATTTTAAATATCTAAGAAGTAATAATAAATAAAATAAATCACATAAACAAAAAAAAGAATTAAAGTCACCAATTGATAAATAACAATTAAATAAAAATAATAGCAATAATAATAATTATTATTATCAATAATGGCAATTATTATTATGAATAATAATGACAATTATTATTATGAATAATAATGGCAATTATTATTATTATAAAATTTATTTAAATATTAAAAATAAGCTGATTTGCACTCCGTTTCGACACAAGTGTCAAAACCCCATACTGACGATAATACGACGTCGAATTTCCAAAAGAATAATATCCACCCGGAAGCTACGAAAGAGAGGACTCTGATGTATCACGTGAAACGCGATACCGGACTGTACCCACATACAGACTCGCTCACATGCGAGGACAGGATGCAGGACGTTTTTTGTGAACGAGAATTTCCGAGAGCGGCTCGGATTTACACGTATGCGAGGATCATTTTTTTACGTCGACGATAATTCCGTGGATGGGGATGCCTGACAGCCTGCTGAGTGTCGACGACATTAAATAATTAGCATAGGTATCGGTTGAAATAGGATTGAGATATTTCTCCATGAAAAAAGAAGGAATTTCTCCAATCTCGTTAAATCAGGTAAAAAATGTGTGTGCAAATATGCAAAACTTGGAAAAAAAATATTAGTATTGGAAATTTATTAAATATTAATTAATTAATGAATTGGAAATTTATGAAATATTAATTTATTTAGTTAATTGGAAATTTATTAAATATTAATTAATTAATTGGAAATTTATTGAATATTAATTAATTAATTAATCGGACATTTATTAACAATTGATTCATTAATACATATCTAAAAAGATTGAAAATTTCTCAATGTGAGTACGTAAAAGGAGAAACACCCTGTATCTTGGAACAGATCATTAAAAATTAGTAACGATTAATTAAAAGTTTTTTATGCTGAAAGGTTTGAAACAAAGTATACAGTGTATGTATATATACTGTTTCTGTAATCCTACACTATACGATGTAATCCAAGCCTCATATATGTATATATACATATATATGAGCACATACACGTCTTTGGGATAAGAACATTGGCGTAGTCAGTATAACCGTGGGCATTATAGTTTTCCAATAATCAATTAAATAAAATAACGATAAAAAATTGGTGAATTATTTTTTAATGTGTTTCCATATGAATATTTAATATATGAAAATTAGATGAAATCCCACATTTTGCACGTTTAGTTTTCATCGACAATTATGCAAATTTTAATTATTAAAAAAATTATTGTTATTTAATTGTTCAATTATTAAATATTTAATCATTAAATTTTCTTTCATTTAATTTTAATTTAATAATAATAATATAGTAATTAAATTATTCAATTATTAAAAAATTATTATATGAAATTATAATTATTCTTAATAATAATTATTTTCATTCATTTTTTTTTATTATAATTTTATATTGTTACTATTTTTAGCTACTATTATTTTCAATTATTATTATTATCAATTATTATCATTTCTATTATTGTTATTATTTTTAGTAGTTTTTATTGCATTATCTTTACAGCTTTTTACAAAACGAAGAAAATAGTGACATTATCCATTGTTAACTTAACATTACAACTTTTGTTTTGTTATTATTATTTATAATCATTATTTTTGTCAAATCGCTTCGAATCCCCATAAATCCCCTTCCCTTCAAAACCCTAGAAAAAAAAGTACTGGCTACGTCAATGGACGAGAAGACATTTCGCATCAGAATGAGGAGCAGCGGGCTCTTTGGCACCCCACACATATTCCAAACGCACTCTATCTCTCGTATTCTCGTTCAACGACGATCTCGAATTACTCGAGATCCGCCAGATTTTCAAGTTGAGCGTGTACCCCTATGGATCATATTTTTTTAAATTAATTTATTTTTTATTTTTTATTTTTTATTTTATTAAATTTCGGATAAACAAATATGCATATATGTATACAAGTGTAGGAATTTCGATGGTATTTTTTTATGAGTATGTAGAGTGGTGCACTCGAGCCACTCAGGAACGAAATTCGATGTTTCAGTACGAGAAGAAATTCGATTATTCGTTCGCGTGTACGCTTGAATTGCGCCGGCCTCCCGGGCTCCCATCACCGAGCATATCCATTTTCGAGAAACGGGAAAAAGTCGAGGAAGTTTCGCATCGAGGGAAATGAGAATGGTGGAAAAAAAAAACCCAACGGAAATAAATTATTTTTAGGGACTTTTGATGGTTATTATAATTTGTCGTGAAAAGTTCTTTGTTCGACAATGAACGGGGAAGGGATAATCGATAGGAAGTTCGAGTGAAAGAATTATTATGGGGTATATTAAATGCTGAAGGAAATTGATTTTGGAAATGTTTTATGAAAAACGTGGTTATTGATTATTGAGAATTTGATTTTTGATTGTTAAGAATTTGATTATTGATTAGTGAGAATTTGATTTTTGATCATTAGGAATTTGATTATTGATTATCGAGAATTTGATTTTTGATCATTAGGAATTTGATTATTGATTATTGAGAATTTGATTTTTGATCATTAGGAACTTGATTATTGATTATTGAGAATTTGATTTTTGATCATTGAGAATTTGATTTTTGATCATTAAAAATTTGATTATTGATTATTAAGAATTTGATTTTTGATCATTAGGAATTTGATTATTGATTATTGAGAATGTGATTTTCATAAAATAATAATTTGATTTTTTATAAATTACAATTTGATTTTTAATAAACAAAAACTTGTTTTTTGATATTTAGGAATTTGATTATTGATTATTGATAATTGAGGATTCGATTATTGATCACATAAAATTTGATTATTGATATTTACGAAAATTGATTAAGGGAATGGGCCAAAATGTAGACATTTTCCAATTACGTGAAATTATCCAATTCTTTATATTATAAAATTAAATTTCATCAAAAATGTCTAATGTTTCATAAGTTTTGCTTTTAAAAATCAAATTAGAGCCGAATAATAAAACATTAATTTTACGTTTATTTTTTACGAATCTTTATTCAATTTTACATTCAATTTTTATAAACTTTTATGAAAGTTGACAATTTAATTGAAAATATAAAATTAAATGTTTCGAATTAAATTTCCCATTGGAGTTTCGAATGAAACAGGAAATCAGTTACGGATTCGTTCGTCGTATCGGTGATAGCTCGAATATTCTAGTTCTGGTTACAAATTATAGGTTGTCACCAGAAAATTAGGTATGCAATCCTATGATGCAGCCCATGCTTATCCCCGTGACAGTCGTGATCGCGTGGCAGCAATGACGCTTCTCTGCATTCGCATTGAGGAGCCAGCATCGTGCTCTGCCTCAAATCGACCACGATTGATTGATAACAGCCCGTATGAATACCTAACAAACGGACTCTCCGTTATCTCGAATGCTCGTAATTTTCTTCCCAATTTTCCCACCAATATTTGCCCCAATTTTCCTTGGTCGAAGGCGAAAAAAGAAAAAAAAACTTTTCTTAATTTTAATTTTTTAAATTAATTAAATAAATAAATAAGTAAATAATTTCGTTGTCAATATTCTTGATAAATTGTTTAATAACGGTAATTCATTATTATTATTTTTGTAATGTTTTTTTTTTCTATTTCTAGAATGTATGAATTTTTGAAAATTTAAAATTAATTCGTGTGTTTATAAATATTAAATTATTTAATTAAAAATTCGAAAAATAATTCGTGTGTGAACTATTAAATTAGTTGATTGAAAATTTAAAAATAATTCATGTATTTGTAATTTTTTAATTATTTGATTGACCATTTCAAAATAATAATTCGTGTATTTAAAATTACTGAATTATTCAATTTAAAAAATCTACAAAAATCATTCATCATCAACCCATAAAAAACTACAATTCTTCGAAGTTTCAACAATTTTTTCGATTCTTAATAATCCATCTAGTAGCACTTTGACAAAATCGTTAGTGCTTAAATTTAGACATTCGTCTCGACGTTTTCGTCTGCGAACTTGACCCACAATGCAAATTTTTTTTTTGGCGATGATTTTTTATGATCTTTGATTCTACTCACGTAACGATTAGAAACAAAAGGAGCGTTGGTTAACGTGCTTGACGAAGGTCGAGACGAGAATACAGTCGTGATGCAATGTGTCGTCTGGACAAGAGAATTAAAGAGGGAGTTGCTGTTTTTTTTTTAATTTTCTTTTTTCTTTGTCACCAGTCACGAACTTAATTACCTTTTCCAATATTTTCTCATGAACGATTTTATTTCCAAATAACTTCGTCGCGTATTTTTCTAGAAAGAGATAAAAAAGACCCTGCGACTTTGACTCGTCTTTTTTATCGCTCAATGTTGATAAAAAAAAAAAATAAAAGAGATCAAAATAAAAAAAGAAAAAAATTGAAAAAATTGAAAAAAGAAAAAACATAAATTTGATGCAACACGAAGCTTCTGCAAAACGACGAGACTCGATTATATCGTTTTCGAAGTTGCATCATGATTTTGGGATCGATCAAGTGAAATAGAAAAATATTTTTTGGGTTTAAGAATATTTTAATTTTCTTTTTTTTTATAGTATGGTTAATCCTTTAAACGATTTTTAAAAATATTTTTATCGTGATACTATAAACGGATTTTAATGAACGGTACTAAATGTTTAAATAATTTTTGTATAAATCTTTGTTGAATTTTACAATCGTTTTTCATAAATTTGTCATTCAATTTTACATTTATAAATCTTTATTGAATTTGACGATTATTTTTTGTAAATCTTTGTAGAATTAAACAATTATTTTTTATAAACTTTTATTAAATATGACATTGAATTTTATCCTGTAATAAACACATATACGTTAGTTCGATCTTTTTCCACTCTCCAAATAATTCTATTTGTGCAAGGTGCTCTCAGGGTTTCAGAAAAGTGTACCCGGATCGATTTTTCAATATGAGGAAGCTTTGATGCGAAATTCAAAATGTCGCGAGGCTCTGAGTGAGGGACCCAATATTGGTACACACGCGCGTGCACTTTCGCTCGATTAGATATTCAGCGAGGCGGTCTGACGCGAGATGATTGTACGATGTCAGAAGGAATGTGAAAAATGAGAAATGGGCTGAGACAGGAAGCGAGCTCCATGAACTCATAGAATATACCTGTGACGAACTCCATCTGTTTCAATCCAGAAGAAGACACTGCCATCAAATACGTTTCTTTTTTTTTATTCGAATGAAATATACAAATTATGAATTAATATTAATAATATATATAAAACTTTGAATTGATAAAAAATGAATTCCAAAATAATAAACTTTTTATCAAATTTATACTGTTTTATTTAAAAAAAAAACATTTTACCAAATTGATTATTTTTTAATTAAAAAAAATTAACTGTTCATCGAATTCATATTTTTTCAATTTAAAAAAATTAACTTTTTATTCAATTCATACTTATTTAATTTAAAAAATGATCTTTTTACTAATTTCATATTTTTTCAATAAAAAAAAATAGTTTTTTTTTTCATGCATAAGTTTTCAATTTAAAAAATTGTTTTTTTTTCAAATTCATATGTTTTCAATTTAACAAATTGTTTTTTTTTCAAATTCATACGTTTTCAATCTAAAACCTGTTTTTTTCGAAATCCTATGTTTTCAATAACAAAATAGTTTTTTTTTCAAATTCATATTAATCCAATTAAACAAAAATTGCGTATAATAATACGCGATGTATTAATTCGTTGACCCAAACAAGCCCAAACAAATTGAACGAATCATCATCGTCATTATCATCATTATCATATGACGTGTCTCTCGATTGGCATGACGTTTTAAAATCGTACGAAACATCCACCACATTGAAATCATTCGCTGGTGTACATAACGAATCACCAAACGAATTAGAATTGACTCAAGCTAGGAGTTGAGTCAGAAGGAGTGTCATTTTTTAACGTGAAAATTATCTGTACTCTTCGAAGAATATCCACAAGCGTATATACATATATATTTATATATATGCATATAGGGAAAATAGAGAAGAATGGTACAGCTGAAACACCGAGGATTGAAGTAATCACGTGAGTCACTGTATGTCATGGACATGTCTTCGTTTTCACCAAGCTCAGTAATTCCTATCATTTTTTCTTTGGGTTTATTTCTATATTACGTTTATTGTTTAAAAAAAAATATTTAAAAATACTAATTACTTACAGTAATTAATATGTAACTTAAACCCAAACAAACCCAAACAATAATGAAATATTAATCACGATAACGAAATAATAAATCATCAATAAAAGTGAATAATAATTGTTTGCAATAATACGTTGAATTACTCAACTTAATAAATATAAATATTAATAATTCAGCTACTTAAATTTAATAATAATAAAAATAAAAAATCGCTAATAATTACAAATATAATTTGTAAGTATATTTAATAATATTAATGGAAATATTAAATTTAATTATACATATATAGATACATATATATGTATTATAAATACTCTATTGAATACTTTGTTTAATAATTTATTCTCGGAATTTTTTAAATTTACAAATTTAATTCTAAATATTATTTCATTATATTACAATTCAATTGTTATATAATTATTAGAATTTTAGATGTAAGAAGCTAGGTGTAAGCTAGGGTATAAGATTGAATGTAAAAAAAAAGGAAGAGATTTTGTAAAAAACTTTATAATAAGTTATGCAAATAAAACTCCATTATATATATATATTGTTATATAATTATGATAGAATTTTATAACATAATAATATAATTTTACATTATCATAAAACATAATAATAATAATAATAATAATAATAATAAATAAAATAAGTATAAAATGCCAAAATAAATAATACAAATAATAGGTAAAAATGAAATCGAAAAATCTAGAAACGGTGAGATTGGCAGGTCCCATATTTGATTACATAACAATATAATTGTTATATAATTATGATAGAATTTTATAACATAACAATATAATTTTACATTATAATAAAACATAATAATAATAATAATAATAATAATAATAATAATAATAAATAAAATAAATATAAAATGCCAAAATAAATAATACAAATAATAGGTAAAAATGAAATCGAAAAATCTGGGGAACGGTGGGATTGGCAGGTGTAAGTGTGCTCGAGCAAATCGGTAGACACGTAATACGCGAACGATCGTTGAACGTCGTCGACGGGAGGTCCGTTCAGTTTGCGAACAACGCAAGTAACACAAGGATCGTTGGTACGTGTTGATCCGAGTTTGCTCAGCGTACTCATCGCTCATGCGTATACTTACAGCGTCTCGACGTTCGAATAATTTCGCCAAAGTTTTCACAATGCGGGAACTCGAGTGAGGATACAGAATGCCCGCCATTCAAGATAATTATTCCTCGTCTCCTGTCAAGTGAGTACACACACGAGACGTCCACACGCTCCGTTCGAATGACGAAAATAAATCCCCCCCCCCCTTTTCCCTCTTATTTCAAAATAACCGACTCATTTACAAACAGTACAATTACCGTCGATCGACGGAGTATCGATGAGTTGAAAACTCAAAACCGAAAGCAAATCGTTTTCCTCGATTACACGATAAACCCAAAATCGATTTTTCAAAATAATCATTATTGTTCGTTCAAAACGCGAAATAATGCGAAAAAAAATTCAGACAATAAAAAAACATAATTTTTCCTATTTTTTAGAAATTATTATTTATTTATACAATATTAATTAATAAATAATAATCGTATTAATGATAATAACTTTTACTAGCATAATAAACGATTAATTGATTTCGAAGAAATTTTATCAAAATTGAATAAGAAAATTTATTAAAATTTCATTTGAATTAATTCATCATTTTTTTTACACTAATAAAAAAACTATTATGATTATCATTATGATTATTGCAATTGATTAATTGTAAATTGTAAATTATTATTCAGTAATATAATATTAATAAATCTTTTCTTTTTTTGTAAATTTTAATGTAAATTTTTAATATAAATAAATATAATTTTTAATAAAATGGTTAATATAGATAATAATAATTATTTGTATACTATTATTATTATTATTATTATTATTTATAAGTATAACAATATTATACTATATATATAATAGAGTTTTATTTGCACAACTTGTTATAAAGTTTTTTACAAAATAACAATATTATACTAATAAATATTAATAAAGAAAAAAATGGATAGGATATTAGGATAGGATAAATTAGGATTAAAAAAATGTATTAACTAATTTTAATGAATTTTTCACATTTTTATGGTATAATAATTTGTTACATATATTTGTATTTATTAATATTCTTATATATTATTGCATACACATATATATATATATATTTATATATTAGCACATATCCGTCCATTCTTCGATATTCTCGACTTCCGACGAATCGGAAACCGGAAGTCGTCTCGTGGGGTGTCGTGCAGGTGTGGCGCTCCTACGAAACGGTGACAGAAGGAAATCAGAGGCCGAAGCCCGACATACGATATACGTATACGTACACACATAATCGACGAGGAAGGAGGAGACGAAGGTGCCTTGGCTTCACTCCGTACTCGTCTGGTCTCCTTGCCTGTACGCTGTCACAGTCTCGTGGTGACCGCTCGACCGAAAGGACGCGACATTTTTCATTCTTTTATACCATTATCGATAAATACCGATTTATCGATTACCGATCGGAGTGCATTAATTTCTTCGAGATTCAAACCAACCACCTTTAGGTTCGACGTACTTTCGATCGTTTTCAATCAATTTTTTTTTTTTTTTTTTTTTTTTTTTTTTTTTATCAACTAAGAGTGATATTCGTATAGTGAATCCGGAACATTCAGGAAATCGGAAAATCGATGAGATCGGTACTCGTAGGATTTTAATTGGAGGATTCCTGTCATCGGAGACCATCAGGTCGTTCATTTATTAATGCTTAAAAAAATTTCGATTTTTTTAGGGATTTGAAGGAGTTTCGTGAAACATTTTTTAGTTTTGTCGATTTATATTGTTTATCGAAAGGTCCGTTATGTATTTTTGAGATAAGTCAGTCTTTGGTTGTTTCAATTGGATACAGGAGCCTTTTGTTTTTTTTTTTAATTTTTTTAATTTTTTTCTTGTTACTTTGAGATTTTTACGTTTTTTATTTTGGGTTTTTCAATTTTCGATTTATCTCTTGTTAATTTTTTTATTAAAAGTTGTTTATTTTGTTTTTTTCTGTTTTGCTATTATCTATAAAAATAGAACATAGAAGAGTGTTTCTATATTTTCTTTTTTCAATTTTTTATTATCTATTTTCTTATCTTATACTTTTTGTTTTCTATTATTTCTATTTCTACTTTTGATTTTGTACATTTTTTAAAATCATTTTCCCGTTTCCTGTTTATATATTTTCTAGCTCCTATTTTCTATTTTCCTACTTTTCCATCGTTTTAGTTTCCAGTTTAGTATTTTCCATATTTTCATTTTCTATTTTCCTACTATTCTATTTTTCCATATTTTCATATAAAAAGTTTCCTATTGCCTATTTTTATATTCTCCAGCTGCTATTTTCTATTTTACTATTTCTCCATTTAACAATAAAAAAAAGTTTCCCTAAACTTTTTAGAAAAATATCAAGATGCAATGAAATATAACAATAAGAAAATACGAAGTAAAAGAATGGAAAATACAAAAATGGATAGGACTGCTGTGATGGAAAAATAGAAAAATAGAAAATAGGAGCTGGAGAAAAAATATAAAAATTAAAAAATTAAATAAAAAATTTTAATTAAAAAATAGGCTTTTTTAGTTTAGTTTTTTAACGAAACTAAAAAAGTCTATTTTTTAATTCTCTAGCTCCTATTTTCTATTTTCCCACTTTTCCATCACAGCAGTATCCATTTTTGTATTTTCCATTCTTTTATTTCGTATTTTCTTATTATTATATTTCATTGCATCTTGATATTTTTCTTTTCTATTTATAAATTCACGATTTCCGTAAAACGAATGGGTTGAAAGCCGTAACTGTGAAACGTTGGTTGGCACGTAATCTGGGCAGTTTGGGACGGTCCTCGAAGTCGATTATCCTCAACATCACCTTTTTCCCCCATATACATATATATTAGAAAACGTGAATGAAACGTGACGAGAATCTGCATCGAAGTGAAACGAGTTTACTTAATTGCAAATTTCATCCGGTATATAGGCATTTACGAGTTTGAGGCCCATACTTTCTAAACGATTTTTCAAAAGAGCGTGTGATCTCGTACCCGTACTGTTATTCCTGTTCCTGGACGATCAGCTTCCTGCTGCTGATCTCGCTATACCGCTCTCCGATCGCGGGCTATTTTTATTTTCGTAATTACTATACTCGACGAGACCGAGAATCTTTACGATTATTACCTCTCCTCGTCGACGCTATCAATTATTATCGGCTCTGTAACGAAGAGGTTTGAAGTTTCGATTCCCACTTGGCTTTCTCGTTATTCATCCGAAGTAACGGAGAGCCATTTATCTTCGACACTTTTTCTCCTCTTTTTGTATTTTCATACAATAATAAATAAATAAGTGAATAATAAAAAAAGTTAATAATATGCAATATTATTATTATTAATAATAATAATAATAATAATAATAATAAATAAATGTTAATCCTTTTGGATTCTGACTCAATAAATAATTAAAATTAGGGTTTTAAACAAATATATAATTCGAACAATTGAGCAATTAAATAATTTAACAATTAAACAATTTAACAATTGAACAATTAAATAATTAAACAATTAAACAATTAAACAATGAACAATTAAATAATTAAACAATTTAACAATTAAATAATTAAATAACTAAACAATTAAATAATTGAACAACTAAATAATTAAACAATTAAACAATTGAATAATTAAACCACAATTTAAACAAATAAACCATTGAAATTTTTTAATAATTAAAACGAGCCAGTTCAGCAGTATTGTTTGGGTTATTTTCAGAAATACTAATCTTTTTTTCTTCTTTTTAATACTATTATTTAGAGTTTTTCAAAATACTACGATTGAAAAAGTTGATTTTAAAAAAAGAAAAAACCATATTTAGCTCGATAAAATTTTTCGAAATTTCGTTGAGTTAAAGCTTCATATGAATTTTTTTTTTTCATCAATTTCAAAACGAAGTTTAAAAAAAACAATTCATCTCGTTTTTTGAATGCAAGCTTTTAGGATTTTTTGTTTCGTTGGAAAGAATAAATATTCCATTCCAATTGCATGACAATATTTTTCAAAATGTCGTAAAAATTTTTCAGAAAATATTTGTCTTTGCCAAAAAACTTTTTTTTTAGCGTCAAAATTGTTTGTAATTTTTTGTCGTCGTTCTTGATGGAGGGAAGGGAAGGGAGAGGAAAGAGGGAGGAAAAAGAGAGAAGCCTTTTGCGACTGAACAAGATGGAATTTCGTTTTGTTTCACTTTGGATGGAATTTCAATAGTCGATGGAAGCATACACTTCGAGGAGCACCGTATACAGTCTGTAGATCCCCCCAGCTCTTCGAGCACGTTGGGCGATCGAGTTGAAAGTTTCCGGGCGCTGGCTCACTCTCGCGCTTCGCATAACAATTTTAAACGCCACCGGCTAATTGTTTCTGCCGTGTCGTAAAAGATCGGAATAAAAAAAAAAGAAAAAAAAAAGAAAGAAAAAGAAAAACATTGACAGACGGTTCGAACGTGAGCGCTCGTTCAATATTGTTACGTATCCTTGACACGTTTGTACGAACCGGGCGATCGTATTACGGATTTTTTAACGCCTAGAGTAGCATCCTCGAAAAAAGGGTTTTTTAAATATAAATTTAATTACGAATCAAAACAATTTCGTTAAAAAAATTAAATACGAAAAAAAATTGATTTTAAATTACAAAACATTTTTGTTCGTAATTTGGAACAAACGTGAATTCCGAAAAAAAATGTTTCGTAATTTGTTTGGGTTTGTTTGAGTTTCAAAACCAACGTAATTATGAAAAAAAAAATCATTCTTCTCGTAATTAAAAAAAAATATCTTTCCCTCATTTGAAAGAAAGATAAATAACGAGAAAAAAAAATCCTTTCTTCGTAATTCGAAACCGAGGTAAATTACGAAAGAGAAAACTAATTGTTTGCGTAATTAAAAAAAGATAAAATCAATTAAGAAAAAAAATCGTAATTATCCGTAATATCCATAAGTTTCGTCGAATGACACCAGCAAGCCTGAAAATAAATGTATTTTCAATTAGACCCCTTTAAAAATTGGTTTTTATTATCTAACGTAGGAAAATCGAATTTTCCAAAAAAAACTAGGTGGAAAATGATTGCGAAAAATCGATTTTTCATTATATCCAATTGAAAGCAAAATGGTTTGAACTGTTTATCATAAAAATATTTTTGAATGATCTGATTGATGGATTAAATGGATTTTCAGGTTTTTCCATGATATGACCCAATCTCGGGAGGTATTGGCTATGATGGACCCACACACGACGACGTTCGGTCGTAAGCGTGGCTGCACGATATCACGATGCGGTGGATTTTTACTGGGGGCTGGATTTTTGCTTTGCCTCGTCGCCACGGGTTTATTGGTGTACCATTTCGCGCCGTGTCTCGAGGGCAAGGCGGTGAGGACTCTCGACGAGTTTGATAACAGCGCGGTTCTACAATCGGCCAGGAGTTTCGCGACGGCAGCTTCGAGCAAAAAGAAAATCGACGTTCGATTGCCGAGATCGATCGTTCCCGATTCTTACGAAATTAGCCTGATGCCCTTCATCTGGGAAGGCAATTTCACCTTCAACGGCGAGGTAAAGTTGACCGAAATTCGGTTTGTTTGGGTTTGCTTGAATGGATGTCAAATTGGATTCCCATCAATTCGAGATTACTTGGAGATTAATTATCCATAGATTGTTTGTTTGGGTTTAATTGTTTGGGTCTCGTAATGGACATTAATCAAGAGATTGCTTGGAAATTAATTATCCCTAGATTGTTTGGGTTTTATTGTTTTTATCTTCGAAATGGATACTAATCGAAAAATTGCTAAAAAATTAATTATCCTTAGATTGTTTGGGTTTGTTTGGGTTTGATTGTTTTTATCTTCGAATATTAATCGAAAAATTGCTCAGAAATTAATTATCCCTAGATTGTTTGGGTTTGTTTGGGTTTAATTGTTTTTATCTTCGAATATTAATCGAAAAATTGCTCAGAAATTAATTATCCCTAGATTGTTTGGGTTTGTTTGGGTTTAATTGTTTTTATCTTCGAAATGGATATTAATCGAAAAATTGCTCAGATATTAATTACCGTAAATTGTTTGGGTTTGTTTGGGTTTAATTGTTTTTATCTTCGAATAATAATCGAAAAATTGCTCAGAAATTAATTATCCCTAGATTGTTTGGGTTTAATTGTTTTTATCTTCGAATATTAATCGAAAAATTGCTCAGAAATTAATCATCCCTAGATTGTTTGGGTTTAATTGTTTTTATCTTCGAAATGGATACTAATCGAAAAATTGCTCAGAAATTAATTATCCCTAGATTGTTTGGGTTTGTTTGGGTTTAATTGTTTTTATCTTCGAATATTAATCGAAAAATTGCTGAGAAATTAATCATCCCTAGATTGTTTGGGTTTAATTGTTTTTATCTTCGAAATGAATATTAATCGAAAAATTGCTCAGTAATTAATTATCCCTAGATTGTTTGGGTTTGTTTGGGTTTAATTGTTTTTATCTTCGAATATTAATCGAAAAATTGCTCAGTAATTAATTCTCCTTAAATTGTTTGGGTTTGTTTGGATTCCAAAATTGAATCTAATCAATGAATTACTTGGAAATAAACAATTTCCAGATTGTACGTTTGGGTTTGATCTGAAACGTTTTTTCGTGCTCGTTCGTAGGTTAAGATCCTCGTGAACGTAACGATGAATACGAAAAACATAAGTCTTCATGCGGCCGACATGAAGATCGACGAGAAAGTAACGAGCGTTAGCGAGTACGTAAACGGTAGCAGCGCAAACAACCTTCTCCGGATTGTCGACCAAGTGAACGACACTGCCAGGGAATTTCACGTGATTCAGATGTCCGAGAGCCTCAAAGCTGGCAAACAGTACCTCGTTCGCCTCAAGTACCTTGGCTACCTCAACGATTATTTACACGGATTTTACCGAAGTTCGTATACCGTTGGCAACCAGACTAGGTGAGGATTTTATTTTCTCTCCATTTCCCCTCCCCCCTTATTATAAACGTATTTATAAAATCGTTTCTTCAGATGGAAATTAAAATAAAATTTAATTCATTAATAAAAATAAATTAAAGTTATTTATTTATTTATTTATTAATAATTATATATTTAATATAATATTAATAATAATAATAATAAATATTTATTAATAAATAATATTAAATTTAATTAATAAAAATCATTAATTTAATTTATTAATAGAAGGAATTTAAAATAATGGAATTAATGTAATTCGTCGAAGTATTTTTTGTAAATTACTTCTTGCTAGAAGTAACACAAAAATTACTTTAAAAATAGTTTTAATTACTTTTGAATTTCACGACCTTGAAATTCCAAGGTCGAGAGAGATTCGCATTTTCCAGATGAATTTTCCACTTTTCTCGACCTTGGAATTTCAAGGTCGGGAGAGATACAGATTTTACAGATGAATTTTCCACTTTTCTCGATCTTCAAAATTCCAAGGTCGAGAGAGATACACATTTTCCAGATGAATTTTCCACTTTTCTCGACCTTCAAAATTCCAAGGTCGAGAGAGATACACAGTTTCCAGATGAATTTTCCACTTTTCTCGACCTTGCAATTCCAAGATCGAGAGAGATACACATTTTCCAGATGAATTTTCCACTTTTCTCGATCTTCAAAATTCCAAGGTCGAGAGAGATACACATTTTCCAGATGAATTTTCCACTTTTCTCGATCTTCAAAATTCCAAGGTCGAGAGAGATACACATTTTCCACTTTTCTCGACCTTGAAATTCCAAGGTCACGAGAAGTGGAAAATTTAATTTTCCGATCGTTCAGGTGTCGCATCGTTGGCAAATTAGCCAACAGATTTGGCGTGGCTGAGGAATATTGGCGACTGTTGAGTTTAATTCGGAGACCGGTTTGAGCGAGGAGTTTGGAGCCTCGAGTGTGGGAGCTCGTGATCGCGAGGTATTTGCGCCCCCCCGGAGGAAAGCAAATAAGAGAGGAGAGCCTGTAGCGTGCTTTGATACAACCACGAACGGTTAACCAAGCTCCTATAGGCGCACACGCGGTGTGCAAACGAAGGGATGATTATTGTTTACGGAGGGTTCACAGGGTTCCCTTATGCATTATAGATGGATCGCAACGACGCAGTTCCAGGCTACGGAAGCGAGACGTGCTTTCCCATGCTTCGACGAGCCCGCCCTCAAAGCTACCTTCCAGATCAGCATCGCGAGGCCCGAGAATATGACCTCGATATCCAACATGCCCAGGAAGGGTGAGCCACAATCAGTGTGAGTCTTGGGTAGCAAATTTTCGTTTCTTCGAATCTTAAAGGCGTGGGCTTTGGATAGCAAAAACGCCTTTTTTCGTATTTTTAGCACACGAGATTTCGGATTTTTTTTAGTTCGTCGAACAACAAATGCAAACCCAAACAAAGTCGAATTAACCGAACTAAACCGAACCCAAACAAATCCAGACTCATTCAAAACCGAACCCAAACAAATCCAAAGTTCATCGAAACCAAACCCAAACGAAAGAAAACCAGAACGAAACGCAAACCCAAACAAACCCAAACGTAAAGGAAATAAAATTGGAACAAATCCAATCCTAAACGAAATCAAACCCAAACCAACCCAAATGTAAACAAAATAAAATCCGAACGAATCCAATCCTCAACGAAACCAAACCCAAACATACCCAAATGTAAACAAAATAAAATTCAAACAAACCCAATCCCAAACGAAAACAAACCCAAACAAACCCAAACGTAACCAAAATAAAATCCGAACAAATCCAATCCTCAACGAAATCAAACCCAAACAAACCCAAACGTAACCAAAATAAATTCCGAACAAATCCAATCCTCGACGAAACCAAACCCAAACGTAAACAAAATAAAATTCAAACAAACCCAATCCCAAACGAAATCAAACCCAAACAAACCCAAATGTAAACAAAATACAATTCAAACAAATCCAATCCCAATCGAAACCAAACCCAAACAAACTCAATCGAATTCGAAAAAAAAACTCGTCCTAAACCAAAACCGGACCCAAACATATACTAACCAAACCTAACCAAACCCAAACGCAAAATAAACCCTTGCAGATTCCAACGTTTCAACGTATCCATCCAGTTCATCCATTTCATTGGAAAAGTACTTATCCGACTGTAAACCGTCAAAGTTCCGCCCTCCAAACTTCCGTAATCGCCCAACAATCCAGAAGTTTGGTTAGAATCGTATCCCTCGTAAAAACGCGATTTTGTTTTATTCCAACAGTGCGGGAGTACCAAATTACGTATGGGATCATTACGGACGTTCAGTACCAATGTCGACATACCTCGTTGCTTTCGTCGTAACCGATTTCGATGTCGTGAAATCAGTGGATGGCCATTTCCGCGTTTGGGCTCGTCGCGAGGCGATCGAGCAGTCCCGTTACAGCCTCGACATTGGTCCACGAATACTCAAATACTACGAGGATTACTTTCAGATCAAGTTTCCATTACCGAAAATCGATATGATCGCACTTCCCGATTTCTCTGCTGGCGCGATGGAAAATTGGGGATTGATCACGTACAGGTGCGTTTTTTCGAGAAACAATATTCACGAGATCGCGATCGACGGACATTTGCAAATTCTGTGTACCTGCGCGCGCATCAAGTTTCGACGATAACAACTAGCGCTACAGTGGCAGAATGGGATACTAAAAATCTTCCCAAATATCACAAACAAAAACTCCCAAAATGTCTATCATTATGATTATAATTCCCTATCTGCGACCTTCAAGTTCCTCTGAAGGTCATTGCCTTTTAATGTTAGCTGAGCTAAACCGGAAGTAGGCCATTTGCTTACCTAATTTATAACGACGTTCTTTTTCCGCGATTTTTCACTCAGAGAAACGGCAATGCTCTTCCAAAAAGGAGTATCGACCAGCAGTAGCCAACAGCGGGTAGCTACGGTCGTCGCTCACGAATTGGCTCATCAGTGGTTTGGCAATCTCGTTACGCCCAGCTGGTGGACCGATTTGTGGCTGAACGAGGGTTTCGCCAGTTACGTCGAGTACATTGGAATGAACGCGGTCAGTTTACCTTTTTTTTCCGTTCGCTTCATCGAACGATACCGCGTTCGCGAAAATTACTTTCCGAGGCTCGGAATTAACATAATAAATTAACAACACAAATGAAAGTTAGAGATTTATACATAAAAAAAAAACAAAAAAGTTGATAATCTACCAGGATCGATCAATTTTTCTCGATCTACAAAGGAGCACGAAAAGAAACCGATATGAAAGACGGAACACCGTAGTACTAAGTTTCGCCGCTAGGGGCGCATAGCGACATCCTTCCCCAGTAGATTCTTATTATTATTATTACTGTTTTGAAGAAACACGAAGAGTTAGAAAATGTCGTAAAAAACCAAAAATTCGACAAGTTTATCAGTACCAATGGAAAGTACTTCAAAGATAGCTGAAAGTGTTTTATCAAGAACTATAATAAACCCATTTTTCGAAGGTTTAGTATCTGATCTCGATAACTCACCTAGTTTTTTGCAAATTAAAAAAAAACATTTTTAACCCGATTTTCCTGCAGGTTGAACCCGAATGGAAAGTACTCGAGCAATTCGTCGTTCACGAGCTGCAAAATGTATTCGCTCTGGACGCTTTGGAAGCGTCGCATCCAATATCGGTTGAAGTTGGACATCCGGAAGAAATCAACGAGATCTTTGACAGAATTTCTTACGGAAAAGGTATTGAACCCAATCTCGATAACGATTTCAATAAAACTGCGTTGAAACCATTTATTTTGATTACTCGCACACTTTACAGGGTAATTAGACATTTCGTCAGAGAAAAACATATTTCGAGCGATATCGGTTGTTTTTTACAGGCGCTTCGATCATTCGGATGATGGACCACTTTTTAACGACGAAAGTCTTCAAACAAGGCCTCACGAATTACCTCAACGGAAAGTGCGTACCGAGAAACTTTGTTAGCTCCCAAATCGGAAAATCGTATTTCTCCGGCTAATTTTTTCGATTTTCTGACGCAGAGCTTATCTGAGCGCCGAACAGAACGATCTTTGGGAAGCATTGACGAAGCAAGCGCGCAAAGATCGCGTACTGAGCCGTGACGTCACCGTTAAACAAATCATGGACACCTGGACGTTGCAAACTGGATTTCCGGTTATCACCGTTACGAGGAATTACGACATAGGCAGTGCTGTAATTATGCAAGTGAGTATTCGTCATTCCGTAGCTTTTTTACGAGCTACGATGGAAAAGTAGAAATATGTTTTGTAAAAATCTATTCGGCTTGTTGATATTCGAAGTATATATTTATTAGTGATGCGGGCAATGGAATTTCATCGTTTCGATTATCCTGGCAAAATTGTTGACCTAGCGCGCTCGAGTATCTTTATTTTTACTTTCCAGGATCGTTTTACTATCCGGAACGGTACAGTGACCGTTTCGAATTCCGAGCCGCTCTGGTGGGTGCCGATAACTTACACGAGCGAAGCTGATAAAGATTTTAATCGTACGCATCCGTCCATGTGGCTGGAAGCAAAGAAATCCATGAGCTTGCCTAATATCAGTGCCAGTCGATCCCAATGGGTAATCTTCAATGTCCAACAAACAGGTAACCAACGCTGATAGTTCCTCGCTTAATGGAAATTCGCAAAAACCTTCACGTCCTTTGATTTCCTAGGCTATTATCGGGTCAACTACGACAACGCGAACTGGCAGCTAATCATCAGGCAACTCAAAAGCCCCAATTTCAAGGATATATCCACCATAAATCGGGGTCAGCTGATCGACGATGCGCTGAATTTGGCGAGAGCCGGACGCCTCGATTACTCAACCGCACTCGGCGTGACTTCTTATTTGGCTCAGGAAACCGAATACGTGCCTTGGAAAGCGGCTCTCACCGCTATGAGTTACCTCGATCATATGCTCGTCAAGTATCAAGGCTACGATCGATTCAGGGTAAAATAATCTTCTCGTTGACGAGATTTTTTATTTTTTAAGTTTGGTCTAATCGTTCGGAAATTTAATAGATATTTCGGAAAAATTAATTTCGAAGGGGCTTTAATGAGTGCACCGAATTTCTAGTTTTCTATATTTTACTAGTTTTCTAGATTCTACTAGTTTTCTATATTTTATTAGTTTTCTAGATTTTACTAGTTTTCTAGATTTTACTAGTTTTCTAGATTTTACTAGTTTTCTAGATTTTACTAGTTTTCTAGATTTTACTAGTTTCCTAGATTTTACTAGTTATCTAGTTTTTACTAATGATATATATTTTACTAATTATCTAGATTTTACTATCTATCTATATTTTACTTTATAACTAGAATGTCTATCTTAATATCGTTTGGAACTTTCTGATCAAACATCATTGCAGGTATACGTTCTGAACCTGCTGAAAAACGTTTATTCCCAAACCGGTTTCAAAGACAACTCGGACGATCCCCAACTGAAGGTATTCACGCGCATAGACGTTCTCAGCTGGGCTTGTACATTCGGTCATGACGACTGCGTCCGTAACGCAGTCCGTTCCTTCCAAGAATGGCGAAATTTGCCCGATCCTGATGTCAGCAATCCGTAAGTAGATTACAGTGAAAATATTTGTCATTTTCGCGGACAAGCCAAAACCATTAGTTTCTTTTCAATTATTCGAGAAAATTCACGATTATTTTATTTTTTACAGAATCTCGCCGAACCTGAAGAGCGTCGTTTACTGCACAGCCATCCGGGTCGGTGGCCAAGCGGAATGGGATTTCGCCTGGGAACGATATCAAAAAACGAACGTTGGATCCGAGAAAGATTTGCTTCTCTTTGCTCTCGGATGCACACGGGAAACTTGGATTCTCAGTCGGTATCTCGAATGGGCGGTTACGGAAAATTCGGGCATAAGAAAGCAAGACGCATCGCGCGTTTTTAGCGCCGTTTCGAACAACGTCATTGGACAGTCATTGGTCTTCAGCTTCTTCAGGAACAATTGGGATCGTCTCAAACGATAGTCCGTATTTATTTATTAATTCCTCATTCGTAATTATAGAATACCTAAAATCGCAGTTTTACCAGGTTAAATACAAGTGCTGGAGAGATAGAAATTATTTGGAGAAATTTTAAGTTTTTCAATTTTTGATGATATCGTATACGTTTAGAATTATAATTAGCTCATTTATTAAATTATTTATCGAAAAATTCGAAAATAATTCACGAATTATCATTTTATGAAGAATGATCATTTCTGAATTTTTTGTTACGGTAATTTAATATTCATTTTGTTAAAATTCTTATTATTATTATTCTCACAGCTGTGGATCGTCTCTGTCGACGATGAACAACATCGTAAAGTCAGCAACGAAGAAAATCAACACCAAATACGATTTGAAAGACGTGAGTTCATTTTATTTATCAAATCGTATTTTTTTCGTTTTTCAAAATATTTTCACAACTTTGTTTGGGTTTATTTTGGATTTTATTTAACAAATCGTGTTTTTTTAATTTTCAAATATTTGTACAATTTTGTTTTCACAGTTATTGGATTTCGCGAAGGAGCACAGCGAAGAGCTCGGAAGTTCGACGCGAACGATTCTTCAATCCGTGGAGCAAGCCGAGAGCAACGTTCGATGGTTGGACAGAAATTATCAAACGATTCGTGATTGGCTGCAGAAAAATACATAGTGCTTCTTCGTTCGTCGTTTCGCCGAATCAAACGATTGAGAGACAAATCCGTTTCCGGAAGTGAGCTCGAACGTGGTTTTTCCTCTTTGGAAAAAAAACTTTTCCGTTCTTTACATTTTTTTTGTTTAAGTGATTTCTCATGTGAGTTATTGTAAATATTAATACGAGCGAGTCATTGATAAGAGATCGAGATATCGGAGAAGGAAATCCCGGAAGGGAAAAAAGGAAGTAAAAACTGGACGCGAAGAATCTCGATCGAAAGTTGAAAACAAAATAGCCAATCGACGCGTTTCGATTAACCCTCAGCCCGTGATGGTACTCGAGGCACCCTAATCCCGTGAACCTGGGTCGTTTCTGTCTTCGCGCTACCGCGCCCGCAATTATTCATGAAAAAATCAGCAAAAATTCATAGTTTATCTTTAAAATATACTTTTCAAGGAAAAATAATTGTTCTCTTATTTTTCTTATTTTTAATATATTTTTTTCATCAAGTATTGAGCAACTTGCGAAAAAAACGTTCTTGTTTCAAATAAATATAGCGTAGGTATAAATTATGGGAACATTTTTTCAATAGCAGTTTTATAAAGGAAAAAAGTTGCTCTTTACAGAAAAAAAATATTATGTTCATGTAGGAAATAATGATAAAATAAAATAAGTGATTAATTAATCAATAATCAATCATCAATTATTATTATTATTAATTATTTAATTATAATGAAATAATTATACGTCCGAGAAATTTCAGAATGAAATTTTGGGCCAGGTAAAAACGACCCACGTTCACGGGTTGAGGGTTAAATTTCGATCGCGGAAAATATAAAAAATGGAAATCTCATTTAATTCAGTATTCGATTAAATCGAAATGACACAAATATAATATGTCCATCGTACTGAAACAATCGACAATATTTCTTTGAAAAAAAAAAAAACGTCACAAACGACACGCACTGTTGCATTTTGATAAGTGCTGTAATCTCCGGTCAATTTCTACCGTTTCAATTACTTTTAAAACTTTTAGCTCAACGTGGAAAGTCCCACCGAAAAAAAACTTCTGCGTTACCGATTCTCCAGAAATATCGTATAAGCCGAGACAAATGAATATATGCTTCAACGGTCAACGTTTATATGTCGTTTTTACAAGTGTCTTTAATTTCGATAAAACATATTATACATAGTATTAATTACAAGATCGTTTCCAATTAATAAAAGTTGTATGAGTTTGTACATAATTTTCGTTTGCGCCACCTTCGAATTTTTGTTTCTGTTTTTTTATGCAAAAGTCATTTTTTTTCATTTTTCAATAGACTTTGGGAAATGTGCATTTACGAAGACAGTTGGACGTAAATTCGTCTCTTTCGAAACCGAATTTTCATAGAACACGATTTTCAAAATCTAGAATCGAACCCCCCATAAGAATATTCCAATTGACTCATATGTAACTACAAAACGTAAAAATTGATAATTAGCTGCAAAAAATGCGGAAAAGTTGACTTTGTGGGAAATGAAAGTCGGAAAAGGAATAAAACGAAGCAATCGTATTATTTCTATATATAATTCCTATATTATTGAACCGTTTAAAAATAATACAATGAAAAAGAAAACCACTAATAGGATACAACGAGTTAACATTTTTCTTTCGCTATTCGAATCAATTCCTCGGGCCATAAATTTGTTTCTTCGTTTGACTTAATATTATCTTTTTTCCCCGAAAAAACGTTTTTTTCAAAAACGTGGAAAAAAAAGGCGTCGCGGTGTGTACGAGGGGATTCGCGATCGAGGAATAAAAAACGAGAAACGTCGAATCAGATCGAAACTCAAATTTTGCCCGGAGAGAAAATAAATATTTTCGTTTTCCGTATATCTCGCGTTATCATGATACATGCGCGCCGACTGATTAGAGAGACACCGATTTTACAAAACTGATCGCCAAAAAAAAAAAAAAAAAAAAAAAAAA
>JAPYZJ010004232.1:0-23870 GCA_030522765.1 Ophioninae sp. B BG-2022a | reverse complement strand
GACCCATACATGCTTATATCAATCGTCTTAGAATTTCACCCCCTACCTCCCATTTCAGGGATGACATTCTTAGCTGGGACACCCTGTATATATATATACGCCTGTACTTTTCGGTCCGACCAACCAAAAAGCTGCAGCTTGGAATCACAGTGTCCCTAGATTGGCGCCCTTTTAACGATGAACGTAAGTAGGTTCATGGAAAATGGTCTCGGCCAGTATTCTCATTTTTATTATTAATACGCATTATCAATCGAGGATGGACCCGGTCACCACCTAACGACATTTGTCCGTTCCTAATTTTTTACTTTCCTAAGGATCCTAAATCCGTTCCTAAGTTTTCCCTTGCAATTTCATGGGGTGGAAATCCGAAGAGATTGGACGTGGAAACTTGGGGCTTTCTAACCGGAAGCAAAAATGGTTACGACAAACAGCTGCGACAAAACTTCGACGCAGCCTTGGCTCGCGTTGGTAAAACAAAATTAGCGCGAGTCACAAATGTCGGACGATATTTTCTCGAAATCGTAAACAAATACCTAAAAATTGTAGTTTCCCATGGATTTTCACAAATATGTGATGAAATCGTATGATTCAGGTACGAAAATGTGAAAAAACTCTATTTTACATGATTCCCATCACGGACCCCGTATGATAATAGAATCGGTAATTTTTTTCCGTTTTTTAAAATTTGGGGAGAAGACAGCCGTTCGTCTAACAATTTGACATTATCCAGTCAAATTTGGTGAAATTCCGAAGAGCCGTTTAGGAAATCAAGGGAGCAGGGAGTTTCCACTTTAACGGGGTTCTCGTTGATCAAAGCAGTGGAAACGGCGCGTTTCCGTTTCGTCCAGTTTTCCCGTTTTGGCCAGTTTCCCCGTGCCCTCGTGATGGCACGAATGACGCTTAGCGACGCTCCAAAGATGAGGAACGAAAGGGAATGGCGCAACGAAAAATCCATCCGACCCAAACAAACCCAGATAAACGTTACAAGCAGGAAATTTCGTTGGAAACGAAAGTGAAATGGCGATTTTGGGTTTGGGCGATTTTATAAAAATTACCCGCATTATGTGCTCGTTTAAACAGTTTTCTCCGTACCGTTTCCGGAACGAAAGGGGGAAGAACGAAAAAAATGAAAAAAAAAAGGAGAGAGAGACAACGAGACCCGCAGCACGGCGATCGAATTTGCAGGGCAACGAATTATTTAACGAAGCTTTACGAGAGTGCACAAAATCGCCGCCCCCCCCCTTACCTCCCCTATTCGCCGTTTCCTCGCCGCTCTCTTCCCGAACGCATGTTACACGCATGTGTAGCGCGTAATATTGATCGGGGTGTGTGCGGAGTTTAAAGCTTCGTCGAATGCACAAAATATGCTACATGCCCATTTCGAACACCTCACCTTATCCATCTCGTACGATATTGCACGACGAATAGTCCTTTTTCACTTCGTACATTTTTAAATACTAGATAATCTATCAAAAGTCTCCGAACCCAAACAAACCCAAACGCAGAAACTATTTGGGAAAAGCCACTGCAAATTAATTTTCTGTTGACTATCAGAAGTCTCACAACCGAAACAAACCCAAACGCAGAAATTATTTGAAAAATGCCATTGAAAATTAATTTTCTGTTGACTATCAGCAGTCTCAGAATTCAATCAAACCCAAACTCGAAAATTATTTGGGAGATGCCACTGGAAATTAATTTCCTGTTGACTATCAGCAGTCTCAGAACCCAAAAAAACCCAAGCCCAGAAACTATTTGGGAAAAGCCACTGAAAATTAATTTTCTGTTGACTATCAGAAGTCTCAGAACCCAAACAAACCCAAACTCATAAACTATTTGGGAAAAACCACTGAAAATTAATTTTTTGTTGACTATCAGAAGTCTCAGAACCCAAACAAACCCAAACCCAGAAACTATTTGGGAAAAGCCACTGAAAATTAATTTTCAGTTGATTTATCACAAACACTGATACCTGACATACGATTTTTCATGGATTCGACTTGATCAGTGCTGAACTTTCGTACAAACGTACATCCTCCATTTCACCCTTCCAATGACAGAATTTTGTGAAACTGTCTTAGTGGAATGTTTGAGTCAAAAAAGATACCAGATGAGAAAACTTTCATGTTTTAACTACATAGATTTTGATTTTGATGAGAGGATTTTATAGATCTGGAAATAAGATTCTCTTTTTGCATATATAACACATAATTATTTTACAGATTTTCGGATTTGGAACTGAAAATTGTTTTTTAGTTATAAGAAGATGTATATGTATACAATAATACACTAAAATAATACTAAAAAGATTATAAAAAAAATTTCGTGCATATATATATATATGCATATAAAATTTATATGTTTTCAGTATATATTCAGTAGAGATGCACTTGAGAAATTTGAATCGAAAAAATATAATAATTAAATTTTTTTTAAATAATATATTAATCATTGATTTTTCGAGATAAACAAAAAGTCACGTTGTTTCCTAAACAAACCTCGTATACCTGGAAACCACAAAACGTAGTTACGATTTTTGAGGGACGCACACTTCCGAAGTTTCGAAATACGAATTCTCCGTCGCGATTTCTCTTTTGCCGATGATGCGTCCGTTTTAATAATTGATATGAAATTTTCGCGATATTCGGTAGCCGTGTTTGCGCTCATTGCAGAGGGAAACGCTCGTTTGATTAAAGCCAATTAAAGGAGCCCCGGATATTAGTTTCCGTGTGTAAGCGAGAGAGAGAGAGAGAGAGAGAGAGAGAGAGAGAGAGAGAGAGAGAGAGATGAAGAATTTCTGTATAATATTATATTACAGAATGTTCAAGCAAACATACCTCCATTAATTTTCTCATAGCACCAATACACGATGAGTCTTCGTAAATACCCGATATATCCAGGTCTCTCTCGACGTATGGGAACGCGAGGCGAGACTCAACATCGTCTACGAAGACGAAACTAGCGCATAGCCATTCAGCAGGAAAGTTATTTGAGCTGGAGCACTCGCGTGCTTTGTCGTGGGCTGCATACATTGCAAATTACGTTTCTCCAACCTCCCTCCTGCCGCCAACCTATTTGCGCATATATGTATACAGATGCGAGGAGGCTACAATGAAAGAGCAAAAGAGAGAGAGAGAGAGAGGAGCACACGTATGCAGTCAAACGATACCTGCGCGTAAATGTGCGTTCGCGTTTATACGAAAAGCAAATTTCCTACCGAATCAGTCTTCCATAATTCCCTAGCAACTCAAGCAAAACCGATCAAAGCCCCAGAAGAGATCCTTTCGTTTCTACATTTTCTTCAAGTATATCCTCACCCTGCTTCCGATTCCGCGGTTTTGCCAAGCGAATATAATTCCTATTACGGAGTAAATAAACAAATAATTAAATATATATATATGCAGGGTGTCTGGTAAAGAATGGATAACCGTGAAATGTGGTATAGTATATCTTTGCCCTTTCAGAAAAAAAATACGAAAAAATATATATCATAAGTAGTACCAAAGTTGTGATTTTTTTTAAGTTTAGTTTATTTATTTTATTTATATTATTTCACTTTTATGAACACTACGATCAGAAATGAATCGATTCCATCGGTTTTTTTTTTTTATTCGTTCATTTCTGATCGTCGAGTTCATAAAAGTGAAACAAGGCAAAAAAATAGACTCTTCAAAAAAAGTCGTAACTTAGGTACTATTTATGATATTTTTTTTCGTATTTTTTTCTGATTGGGCATAAGATATACTGTTACACATTTCAAGGTTATCCATTCTTTACCGGACACCCTGTATATAGGCCATTATTATCGTCATTAAGGTTATTAATTTTTTTATGCGGAAGTGTAAAATTATTTCATGAAAAAATTCGAACTTTAATCCTGTTAGGATTAATTTCTTTATTAATAATGTTTGATGACGTGATGTAATTTGTGAAAGCACTTACCAAAGAATACATAATTTTTTCATCTTTAAATGATCACGTTTAGAGATAACTTTATTTATTATTATAGACATTTTCGTTCAATAGTTTGAAACCTTTTCAAAATATCTCTTTTTCTAGAAATTGAAATTAGAAGGAATTGAATTTCTAAAATAATTAACAATTTTATGCTGACAGAATTCCTCTTTTTAATAAACGATTAAGAAGTTATATATATTTTTAACATTTCTATAATTAATATTATTTCTATATTTATATTATTTCTGAAAGGCTTGATAGAAAATGTTACTATTACGTTGTGTTTTGGATTCGGGTTGGGTGTATATATATATACATATGATATATATAATTATATATAAATAACAAATTTCATTATATATAAATATAATATATATATATATATATACAAATATATATATTTGTGTATTTTATATACACATACACAGGAAAATGCACATATATAGGGAAGTGTCGAAATTGCAGGTGTCAACGTCGACTATGACGAGACTGGAGGAGTCTGAAACCCGAGAATCGATTCCGTTCAAGACTAGGAAGCAAGGGACAAGAGAGAAACGTCTCGAGCGAAAAGTCATCTTGAAATTTGATTCTCTCGCGACACACACTCGAAACCCCTTCGTAACTTCCGATCTCATCTTTCGAAGTCTATTCGAAGTATACTGGAGTGACGGCTTTTCATCTGTAACGATATAACTCAACCCACGGGTTTTCGGAGACCTCGATGTATCGAAGTCCCGAATATTCTCGTTACTTCGCGATCTTCGATCCTTCCGCCTTACTAGTGTACTCGCAAATTTCTAAACTCCAACGAAACCCGAGTGACACCGACGCTCGACAAAACCAGAATTTACGTTAAGAAAGCGTGAAATTCCGGGGGTATTGAGTGACGCGAACACGTCGAAATGTAAGATACTTTGGCGTTAATATATATTTTTTTTTTATAAATTTTTTTTTATAATTTTTTTTATACATTTTTTTCTATAAATTTTCATGAAAATCCATTTTTTTTTTCATTGTCAGCTGGATCGAGTTACTATATTTTATAGTATGAAAAACCATTTTTTGTGAAACAAAAAAAGTCAAACTTCGAATTTCTACTTGAGATACAAATTTGAAGTTTACTGACATTTTGAACTTGAAGGAATTTTTGTTTTAGTTTTTTATTGATGATTAGAAAAAGCAGTGGTAATCCTCGGAAGTTTCGGAACAAATCATCAACCAAACGATTTCACGGTGATCGAATTTATTTCATCAAATATATATTTGTAAAAATAATTACGATAATCCTAAATTTAAAAAAACGCCTTTAAATATACATCGTAAAATATATCAAATACATATTTGAAGGAATAACGTAAAATCGTAAAATCGTTCAAACGACATAAAGCCATATAATCGTAAAATCGTTTGGGTTCACTGTTTTTGTATAATCATCTAGAACACCATTAATATTTGTTCCTCACTCGTTATCATTTTTTATCTAAATTTGAGAGAAAATTTATTCAAAAAGTAGCTTAAAACCTGCATATCCTTTTAAGATAAAAAAAAATTGAAGTTTCCTGACATTTCGAAATGAACGAATTTTGTTTTTTAGTTTATCTATTATTCATTATTTATTTATTCGTTACAATTTATGCATTATAACGTTCATTTATTATCAACGAAACAAAAAGTGTTAATTCTCAGAAGTTTCAGTGACCGGAAGTGCGTCTCGTTTTCTCAATAGTGAACACGTCACGTAATTTGCGGTTGAAAGTTGGTTTGATTGTTTTCGCAATGAAAAAAAAATATCTGCGATGGGGGATGGATGGGGTTTATGATTCAGCAGTCGTGTCACCGTGACGATTCGCGATTTCACAAATTGGAATTGAGATTTTGGTATTCGCTCGTATATAGTCGATAGTCGCACACGCCGCAAACTTGTCTCCGCCGAAAATATACATAGATTGTTCTGGCAGGAGGTACAGTTTAATCTGACTATAGTCCGGTCGCGCTTCCGTAAATTTATTCATAGCGCCGCGACTAACTTCGTTACGGAATTTTCAGCGAGCGAGCCATGAGGATGAGTACCGGCGCCGAGGACGCGGAAGAGCGCCACCCAACGCCGTAGAGAGCTCGCCGAGTACGAAACACATCTCGCTAACTCGTTCGCATCCCGCCAAACTTTGTCCATTTTTTTTTTGTCTTCTCTTTCGTTTTTCTTGCTGTTTCGTCGTTCTTGTTGAAATTTTTGCTCGTTCTCCGGCCCTCCCCCCTCTCTAGCCCCACCAACCACTTTCTTCGTCGTCGCGCAGCTTTAAAAAGCCGAATCCCGTAATGTCGAAAAAATTGAACTGACCGAAGTCCGACGTAACCGAGAATCTCGTTTCTTTTTTTTTTCTGCGATACCTTCGTGAGTTTCTATTAAAACAGGATTTTAGTTTGCTCCCTCGAAAAAAAACAGTTTTTATGAATTTTTTTGGAATATTAAGAATGAGGATGTTGACGTAGGATTTGATGTTAAATTGAATAAATATACTATTAAAATATATTTGAAAAATGTAATATTTACTTTTATTTAGTTTAGTGCATTAAAAAAGACGAATTTTGGATTTTTACTTTCGATACATGAGTAGCAATAGACTAAACTAGAATTTTTTATGTACATGCAACAATGACAAAATAGCGACGAAAACAGAAAAAAATCATTGATTTTTTCCAATGCTTTTTGCCAGAAACAGGAATAGTACAAATCGACTTTTTTTTCAATAATTCTAGGTCAGTCTATTGCTGAAGGTGAACAAAACGTGAGATTGAAATTCCACATCGTCACAATAATTAAACTAATCAAAACTTATAAAACAATTCTTACAACAAAAACAAGTAAATAAAACACCAATAAACGTAAAAGCAAATAAATCCATACGAAACAAAATCTATAAAAAAGCCAAAGCAAGCAACGACAAATTCTTTCAATGTCTAATCAAAACCGAATTTTCATTTCCAAAAAAAATTCAAAAATCCAGAACAAACCAAACTTTTATTATCTTTTACCAACGAGACGAAAAATGAGACGACAAGATTACGTCTCATCAGGAGACATAGCTGTCACGAGAAGCAAGACTTTTTAATGGAGAGCTTGAATTTGAAAAATATTTGAGTGGCCTCATATATTCCTGCAATATACGAGTACATTTGTGCATACGTGTGTTCAATGCACCAGAGCTATATCTCTTTAAGAGCTTGAAGTTTCGCCTCGATAAATTCGACGACCTTGAAGCAGAGCCAGAAGCTTTCGTGATAGATGGGAAGCAAAAAGATTTTCGAAACCCCCCCCCCCCCCTCCCCACCTAATGCCACCGTTGCTCCCTTCTCACCCTGCGTCCAAAAGCTGTCCTTTTCTTACTACCGAGAAATGGTGGAGGTGGAGAGAGACGAAGATTGGAAGAGCAAGATCGTCAACGAAAGATAGACAAGAGACGAAATAAAACGAAACACACATGCGGAAGTGAACTCTGTCTCTTTCTGTCTCCCTCTCTCTCTCTTCGTCATTCGTCTGAACATCGAGCTCGTATCTGTTGGAGCATCGTCAGAGTTTCTCGTTTCCTGTGCGCCGTTTCCTCGTTCCCTCGACGAGGAACGACGGCGTCGTTCGTGTTTTCGTCGGTTCTCATCGCTGATGTTGGTGTACTCACAGCGAAGCTGCACCAGCAGCATCAGCGACACCGGGGGTTGTTGGAGCAAGAGAGAGATTGATTGAGAGCGAGAGAGAGAGAGAGAGAGAGAGAGAGAGAGAGAGAGAGAGAGAGAGAGAGAGAGAGAGAGCAGAAACGAGCGAGCATTGAGAAACGCGGAAAGAGAAGAGCAATGGAAAAGCAACAGCGAGGTGGAGAACGTGCGACACAAAGTGCGTTCCCAATCCCGCTACAAAGCGCTTGAAGCAATTGAGGCAACGGTGCACCGCTTCAACCGTTTCGTGACTGCAATTCGCCTGTTCTCTCTCTCTCTCTGTCTCTCTCTCTCTCTTTCTCTCTTTCTGGTTCACTTTCTTTCTCTCTTTCTGTCTCCCTCCCCCTTCAACCCTCCTACTCGCTTTCGATCGTACCCCTTCTTCATCCTACTTTCTCTTTCCCCCATTGAAAGCCCTGTCTTTATTCATCAAAGCGAATGAGATATCGTACACTTGGATCTAGATAGGGAAAAGGATATTTCGAATTTGTTGTACTTACGTTTGTAACATTGGGTAGCAATGTAGCGATTTTTTCAATCACGTTTCTTTTGGCTAAATCGACAGAACTATTCTTAAAAACTATCAGGAACTATGTAACTCGACCGCATGCCAAGCAAACTCCCATTTAATCTTGCTTGCTTTTTTCCAATCACGTTTTTTTTTTTTTTTGCTAAATCGACAGAACTATTCTTAAAAACTCTAACTAAAAATTCTTAACTCCCCCCAGAAGGGTGGTTTCCGGTGGACGAAAATCGTTGCAAATTTTTTATTAAACTCCTTTTTATTTACGAAAATAATATCGCAAATAAAAAAAAAACGATTATTGCCATACCACCGGATTTAGATTTTTTTTCAAAGTTCCAGCCCTCCCCCCAGAAGGCTGGTTTCTAGTAAACAAAAATGGTTGCGAATTTTTTCGTGAACTTCTTTTGGTTCACGAAAATGATATCGCAAATAAAAAAAACGATTATTGCGATACCACCGGTCATGGATTTTTTCAAGATTTGACCTGCCACCCCCCAGAAGGGTGGTTTCCGGTGGACGAAAATCGTTGCGAATTTTTTCCTGAACTCCTTTTGGTTCACGAAAATAATATCGCAAATAAAAAAAACGATTATTGCGACACCACCGGAACTAGATTTTTTTTCAAAATATTATTGAAAAAAAAAATTTCGTTGGGAACCAACGATGGAAACTTCAGACACATTGTAGCGAGGTAGTGATAGTACCAGGATCAGTCCAGGAGTGACGACTCTACGGAAGATGGTCAGTACAAAAAAAATCGATAGGGTTTAACCGGAATAAAATGTATTCTGAAAAGAACCGTTTTAAGACGGGACCTCGGCTCGCGTCGGTGAAACAAAATAATAGCGCGAGGTACGGTTATCTACGGCGAGACAATATTGATAACGAACAGCAACATTATCCAGTGACTCTGGTGAAGTTCCGAAGACTCGTTTAGGAAATCCATGAAAAAGTATTACCTCGATCGGAGAACGATGAGGGACAAGTGTGCGGCTCCCCCTTAAGGAATACTTGGAATTATCGGTCACCCTGTATATATAAGGGAAAGAAAGAATCGGGGAATGAAAAAATCGGTATGGGGAAAGGACAGGAACGATCCTCGTACGTACAGAATGGAAAACACAATGTGGCCCATGTCGCTTCGTATACTCTGCTGCAACAGACATGTATTATTCAGGCTGACACTCGTGTTACGCCACGAAGATTCCGTCCAACCAAACGCTCCTTCGACTAAAAAGTTTTAAAAAAAACACCAAAAAGGAAAAGAAAATACTAAAAAAAATAGTATCAAAAAACGAAGCTTCGCTCTCAGTGTAGGAAACACGAAGACGACGGAGGGAAGGGTTTGGTACATGTTTAGCGACCAGATACGAAAGGTTCGGAAAGGGATGAATTGGGAATGAAAAGGTCTCGCTATTCCACTAACCGCGAGGGTCCCGAGTACACCCGCGTTGGAAATATCCACTTACTCAGGGTTCGGATTTCTACCACATGGAGGAGCGCCCTGCGCATCTTCCATGAGGAATTTACACTCCCGAGCAAAAGTATGGAATCATTTACTTTCCGCGTGATCTTGAGTACTTAATATCTAGTTAAGAATAATAAAAAATGGTACCATTTGAAAGGTTAAACTGTTAACTTTAAATTGATACCAAATTCAGTCAAATCACGCCATTATTTAAGAAGTTATCCCCGATTACGTGAAGAAGTAAGAAAAATTATATGTTTCAATTTGGTCAATGAAGAACCGTCTTCGAGCAGTTATTAGGGCGAGGGGAGGGAACACAAAATATTGAATCTTAATTTTAATTAATTTTTGGTATTTTCTTCATTTATTATTTTTCCATTATCCTTATGTTTTCCTAACTCCTTCACACAATCCGGGATAGCTCCTTAAATACTGGAGTGATTTAAATAAATTTGCTACCAATTTAAAGTTAACAGTTTAACCTTTAAAATTGTACAATTTTTATTATTCTTAACTATTTATTAAGTACTCAAGATCGCGTGGAATCAATTCCAATAAGTGGTTCCATACTTTTGCTAGCGAGTGTATTTTACGCTTAACACTCCCTCCTCTCTCCTTGGTCATCATTGTCCTTTTTGCATCTCCCCTTCAACTTTTGGCATTTGCAAATGTAGATTTTTATAAAAATCAGTGCTGAAAAAAATATACATCTAGTTTATGAAATAACATACTAGAGTTATTTTTGAGATATTGAAGCGTTGTTCAGACAATAAAAAAATATTTAAAAAATACTTTAAATGCTAGAGTAGCGTTATCCATTAAATGCATTCTAGAATGACGTCTGGGATGCCACAAAACATATTTCAAAAACCGGTACATATTTTTAAAATCTTTTTGTTTTATGAACGTTAAGTAGTATTAACTCAAGTGGTCTTTTGTTCCACAGCATAAGAGGCAAACACGAAATAAATTGAGATATTAAGTCGTCTGTTTCGAATGAGACTGGAGAGGTCGGATCCCTGGAGAAAACATTGCCTCCTCGAGACTGTTTCGCGATATACGAACGCATGTGTATCTAATGCGTAGGTATAGAATAAAAGAAAATTCAGCAGCTCTCTTCTCTCGTTTGACCAATCATTTTTCTCTCTGCCTCCTGAGACAGGCACTCCAACCTCCTCGATCCCGACCACCTTTTTCTTCACCTCTCAGAGTCCCTTAAAAACGTTTTTCTCACGGACACCCGGAGAAATATTATTCCTTCGAGTGGTAAGTGACAGACGGACGGACGTTCTCAGATATTTGTCATAAGAAGGTTGGAGAAAGGGAAGAGAAGGAGAAGAGAAGAGAGAAGTGCCGAGGAGGGAAAACAGCTCTGCGATAATGGGAGAACGTCAGCTGCAACCCTCGATGTTTCTCGTAATTCGCTCTTCGGTATTTTAACTCAAGGGAATCACCAAGAAATTTGATGCTTTTATCCCTTCCTCTTTTTCTTTTCGCCTCTACCGTTCTCTTTTGAATATTTCATTCGTCGCTCTTTTCCAGCCATCATTGAAAGCTTTACTTTTACGACAAATTATTTCCGCGTCAAAGTTCCAGGTTGATCGACGCGATCATTCCTGTGCACCTTAAGAAATATCAGATGAGGTTCCGAACTCCCTCCTCCGACAATCTAGATGAAATTTTACCAAGACCTTTCTTCTTACGTTTTATGGTGGTACTAACGGTACTAGTCGACGGTATATCTGTAATTTTTTGAGACTGAAAATTGAAAAATACGATATATTTGAGCTTAATAATATTCATCATGAGAAAATAATTATTCGAGAAGTTTTGGTGATAAACGTCTTCAATTATTATTATCAAAAATGAAGTACTAAAATAGTAATCAATTTGACTCAAGTGTTCTTACCAACCGCCATTTCGAAAAGCTGTTGCCAATAAACATTGCAAAGGTCGTTTCGAAGAAAAGGTAAACATTTTATTGACAATTTCCGCTTTTTGCATACTTTTTATCTAATCGCAAACTATTAATATTTCCGTTTCAAAGATCGATCTGCACGTATTTGGGTCGTTGTCCTTTTTAATCTACAATAAAACGACGTTTTTCTGTTTTTTTTTTGTTTTTGAACTACACATAATTGTAACTTCTGTGGGATTAAAAAAAAAGTTGCTTCTGTGTTTTCATTAGGACTAATTAAAGTTTCCTTTCCGGTTAATAAAAATTCTTTTTTAACGTCGGTTTTTTAAAAAATAGTGTGACAGAGTGGCCTTTTTTCTGTGGAGACCACATTTCGGTTTACCACTCTGTCACGGCATTCTGCGAAAAAACAAACGTATAAAATAAGCTGGTTAGAGAAAATGAAAAATTACATAATATTAATAGATAAGAAAATATGAACGTTTATTCGAAACGAATTAAAAAAACCGTAAATATCAATACTCCAACGAAATGCCATAATAAGACGAAGGACAGACTATTGTAGGTTAAAAGGAAGAACGACCCATTTCCCAAATGTTGTGTGTTCGATGCATTGATTTAATGAATTAATTATTATCGTATTTCTTCGGTAAGGTATACTGAATTTTCTCAGACGTAATCCTAAATTGCTATATTACAGTATACAACAAAATCAATATTATTTCTATTCGAAAAGTTTATGCACGAACTACCCTCAGAAAATCCCTAAAATTATTTTTGCCAACTCGCAACAATTTTACCATTTTTTTTACCATTGTCAACAGACGAAATTTCGAAACAGAACGTTTCTTTTTCCCTCGAGGATTCAACTCTCCCAATTTCTCCCAAACCGGAAGAAGTCTCGATCTCTTTGATCACCAACTCTTCAAAAATTACATCCTAGGAACTTTAACGATGCGCAGAGTTACCTAGCTGAATCACGGGGCCCTTAGATTCTTCAGGTACCCTAGACAACTCCTTCAACACCGCATGGAAATTTCTCCACAAAAAATTGAAGAGAAAAAAAAACGAAAAAAAAAAAGGAAGAAACGTGTACGAAGAAGTAGAACCGGAGGCGAGTCGGTGGAGTAATTTAGCGAAGGGAATTTGAAAAATGACGAAAGGAACAGTCAGACGTGCAAAAGTGAAGGAAGGTCGACGCAAAATGGCTGATGTTGGCCCACTGCTTTCGTAATCCTCGGCAAAGACCCCTTACCCGTGTTACTCTCGAACGTTCTTCAGGCTTGAAAAACTTTTAACGATAAATCCTCGTAACTCGAGTTTCTCCCAGGACTCTTCTCTTTCACTCTCTCCCTCCCCCCCCCCTGCCCTCTTCTTTCTCGACTATTTCTGTCTTTCTCTCTTTTCGTTCGAGACCCGTTTTACGACACGATAGTAGGACCCGAAACGAACAGAAAAGACCGAGAGTTGGATAAATCCGCGTAAAAAGTAGAAAGCAAAGTCTGAATGCCCGAAGTATAGGAATCCCGAAGGTTTTTCCGGGTGCTGTGTATATATATCGTTCACATACGGTTATTACGGACTTTTCAGTTCCTTTATGGCGCAATGAGCCATGATGGCCGTCGCCCAAGCCGATTCGTTTATATAATAGGGAAGCTCAACGTAAGCTTCCGTGTATTGGCAAAAATCCTCTAGGAACACTTCCCACACACATGCCCGCACTCCCAATCGTCCAACTCTCGTATCTACGATATAAAATAAATCCCAATTACTCCTCCTTTTCTCTTTTCCTCTTTGTCTAGTCGAGAGGCAAAACGTACCTACAAAAAGTAACGGTTACGATCGTTACACATCGATTTGCTATTATCCTTTCTAATTTCTCGATCAACCAGGCAAGAAGGGACAACAAATTCACCGGGCTTAACCCCTACCAATGCTGATTCATCGCCAACCTTATTGATCTTATCATTGACGATATACCATATTATCATCCAATTAACGAACCGTGGTTCTATTTGACACTGGAGAATTGCAGGTTTTCCGAAATGATTTTTTTTTAGAAAAATTATTTTAAGAACTTTATTTAAACTTTAAGAAAATATATTTTGTAATTTTTTAACTTCGATAAAGATCTTAGTTTTAGAATTTTAAGAAAATTTGTTTTTTTTATTTCGAAACTTTGATAAAGATCCAATTTCAGAATTTTTAGAAAATTTATTTTCTTCAAACTTTGATAAAGATCGGATTTTACAATTTTCAGAAAATGTATTTTCTAATTAAAAAACTTTAAGTATTAAGTATTAATTTTAGTATTAATTTACTGTGGAATTTATGAAGCTTTAAGGTTAAGCTAAAGTACGACATAACCTCGACTGGTAAATCCACTTTTCGCCGTTTAGTACCAACTTTATCCCCAACGTTCCAGTAAACCTTGATCCAGCAAAAACTTGAAAGGAAATGACTACGTGAAGTAACAATTGCAATTTCGACAAAAAAATAAACAATTTTCACGGCAAGCGTTTCGAGTACCTGCAGGAGAACTCGGTCCATCACGAATCGTTTGAGAGTTTAGGGTTCTCGAGTCTCCTCGAGTCACTTATCCTTTCACCCCGGTGCTTTCAACAACCCCCCTTAATCGCGAAGGCCAAACGCCAAAAAGAGCGTTAAACTTTGGATGGGTTCGAGCTGCGAAGTAAAAGCGGATAAAAAGGAACGGCGAGCGAGTGGAATGTAATTTTCGGTAACTAATTTCCCACGAGATAAATACGGCTTAACAGGTAATGGTTTGCACCAAATTTACGAGCGCCGTTACGCAGGAAACAATCGCACTGATATAAAGGCAAAAGTTTGCTTTTTTGTTCATTCATTCTTCACGCTAAAACGACTTATCGGATTTTTATGAAATTTGGTTTAGAAATTGTATTATTTATTATTATTTATTATTTTTATTTATTGTTATTTATTATTTATTATTATTTATTATTCTCATTTATTGTTATTTATTATTATTTATTATTTTTATTAATTGTTATTTATTATTTATTCATTTTTGTTTAGAAATTTTGTTTTTTTTTAGGTTAGAACTTGGATCAACAAATGGGCTACAATACATACCGGAAATGGTCAGTGTTCCCATTGGATGAGAAAATAATTGAAAAATTGTTACAAAATTACAAGTACGATTGATGGCAATTAGACAATTGGTTTTAAAGAACTGTCAAATAGCAAGCAAAACCAACTTTTTCAATGTCGGAAAACTTATGAAACGTATGAAAACTTAGGCGTATAAAAACAGTCTCCATTTGAAAAATATAATTCTAGTGACCGTCATAACCCAAACATACTTAATCTAAGTCGCCAGCACATTGGGCTATTTCGAAAACAAAACTTGATCCTTTTTTTCATTTCAGTGTTCCCTTTTCGGGGCAAGTGTGCGCTTTAACCACAAAAAGATAAACCTCTTTTTATACTTGTCCACGACTCTATCAGCACCGAACATAACCTCAAAATTTATACTGATCATCAAATTAAAAAGACTTTCTGACACGAATAAAGCACCCTACCCCAATTCCAATCGTCATCCTCATCGCCCCAAAAAAATCTCGTGAATCATCCGTTTCAACAAAACCAAAACAAACCCAAAAACACGATGCATCGAACCATTTTTTTCACCAGTTAAAAATGAACATAGTCTCAATAAACCGGACATCCGTCCAAACCCCAAAAGACAAGTATCGACTACGCGGTATTTGGTAAACCCAAACGCAAAAAATAAAAAAAGAAGGGAGATCAGTAATGCTGTAGCATTGTAGAAAGAGGGTCGAACGTACGAGGAGGTTGACTCGAGAAGGTGGCAGGGGGGGTTGTAATTAAAACCAGTCGGTATTTACTCGAGGGTAATGAAGGGGCAAACACACAGTTTGTCTCCGTTAGTTGTATCCACCGACCAACCCTGGGATCTACCCACCTACTTTATCCACCACGATCGCGATCCCTCTTGGAGACCTGGCACCTTCAACGTCCCCACTCTTCCCCCTCAAGCCGCTCGCCCTCACTTCCTTTTACTGGTCCATACCATCCACTCGTCTCTCCAAGCTTAACCGAACCACTTCCCCTCTCATGACCCCCCTAAAACCCTTCTCAGGTCATCAGGAAGTCTGGCGGTTGAAACGCAGCTCCTAGACTGAAGAAGGGGCTGGGGAGGGGGGGGGGGGTAGTTCTACGTGTCTACCTTTCTCTGACTGTATTGGCCAATCTTTTCGAAACTATACGTGTGCACGTGAGAAAGAGAGACGAAAATAGGAAGAGTCCAAGTGTACACCTGTATTCGGCTAACTAACCGGCTTAAACGAGGAATCAAGAAGTCTCGCGTGTACGTTAACCATCGTGAAACATTTCGCTAGCCAGAAGCCGTTCCACCGGCTCGTTGGAAAGTTCAATCGTTACACACGGTCTTTTAGTTAAGGTCGGGTACTTCCTCTACCAAACCCCCTCCCCAGCTACCCCTTCGGATCTTTGCGATCACGTATACGTGTGTATAATCCGTTTTCATTCATTTACCCAATGCCCGATTATACGAATCGTAGGAAAAGTATTTAAGGACTAGTTACTATACCGTGGGGAGAAAACTGTGTATTGGGTCGAGCCGTCGTTCCATTAGTTGGGGGAATACATTTTTTTTAAAATATTATTATTTGTATTTTTAAATATTATTGTTTGTATTTTTTGAATATTATTATTTGTATTTTTTCAAATATTATTGTTTGTATTTAAAAAAATATTATTATTAAAATATATATTGAAAAGAATTTTTTTTTAACGTTATTATTCACCCAAACAAATGTAGGATAACCAGGTTAAATGAAGTGGATATTCATAATAGACTAAAAATAATTATAAATGCAGTGTAATTAAAAGTTTTTCTTTAATGAACCACCGAACGGGAAAAATTAATAACAATAAACGGAATAGATTGAAATTAATGACACACGCTACGAAGGATATTGCAGCGTTGGGAATTTTCACGTAAATTAAGCTTTTTTGAAGTGCAGCTTTTTTCGCGAAATCATTATTAAAAACGTAAAATTTCAAAGTATCAGTCAGTCGAGAATCATATATTGTTTTATATGAAATACCGCATGGAATAATATGCTTTTCAACGAAAATCGGGTTTTACAATCCTCTCGATCCTCATGAAGTTATGAAAGCTTCGTAAGGTAATATTTCCGCTTTTATACAAGCACACGTTCGTATTCACTTGTAGGATGAAATCTGTAAAAAATTATTCTATTCCTCCATGAGAAACGGAAAAAGGATTTTTTATATTTCTAGACCATGAATCTAAATTAAAAAAAAAAAATTTTTTAAATTTAAATATAAAAAAATAGTGAAGTAAAAAAATTAATCAAAATAATTCAGTCAATAAAATAATCTAAATTAAAAAACTGTGAATTAAAAAAAAATCATTTTGACCTCCTCTTTGAAAAATATTATTCGATTTTCAAACGCAAAAAAAATAGAAGCTCTCAAACGAATATTTATAAAATCGGGACTTTTCGTATATTTGACAAAACGTCGTTTCGAAAATTCGTCTTTTGAAAGAAGAATAATATTTTCCTCGTGAAGCGTTGGAAAAATGGAATAACTTAGCTCACAGAGGGGGCGCGAGATTTATAGGGAAATTTTTAAGGGAAGACGCTCATTTTTTCTCGCTCTCCTCCAAGGAAGTGGAGTACTCTGCGCCTAGCGTCACATGATGATTGAGTTTCCTTCTCTATTCGACTCGTTTCTTAAAAACGATCCCATTTTTTACGTATTTTCTCCGGGACGTTCGACCACTGCACATGTCACGATGAATTACCAAAGAACGCGGGGAAAGCGGGGGAAAGGGTTGGTAACACGCGGCAGCATTATCAATCATCTACGAAACGTGATTACCTTTTTTTTTATCCCTGCCTCCTTCCTGCTACGAACTTAACCCTGTGTGTGAATTAAAGCGTGTCAAAAATTTCAAATTTCCTTTCACATCCAAATGCCAACGCTGGGATTTTTTAACATTTTTCCTTTCGAAAAAAAATCGAAAAAAAATCGAAAAATTAAAAAAAAAAGTTCAAGTCGCGCGGGCTTCGAAGTAAAAATTATCTCGACATTTTTCGGTTGGACTCGCTTGAGTTTCGCCTTTTTTCACACACCAACTCAACTTGCACAAGAATTCCAGAAAATCGGACTGGAAAATTGTTGTTTTTGCTTTTTTTTAATTGATTTGATCCAATTAATTATCAGAGAAAACATTGTTCGAAAGTTTTGTTAGGCACATTGCAATAAAATGTAACTTCATAATAAACTTTCACGAACAATCAAAAATAAAAAATTGAAACGAAATGTTTAACTTCAACATAAATTAAAAATCGAATTAAGTTAAAAAAATTGAAGTGAAGAAATTTCATTAAGAATAAACACATCTTATGAACAGGTCCTTATAATATCTATTCAATTCTAATAAAATTTCTTAATTTCATTCCACAAATTATTTATTGACAACATTCTACATATGATATTATATATTATATTATCATTGCATTAATATATTAATATTATTATATATTTATATGTTCTTCATAAGAAATTAATAAATTTTGTTACAATTAAACACATCTTGAAAGGACCTTCTCAAAAAATGTGTTTATTCGTAACAAAATTTCTTAACCTCAACTTTATATGTATATATTTATACATACTATTTATGAATACATATATATACATATACACAAGTATATATTGAACGATATCCTCGTAACCTTACCAAGCTATCGTTTCTCGTGGGTCAGAAAACCAATAAGGCCCTATCACAATAAGGACCGTTATAAAAGGGTATAAAAAAAAAGGCAGAAGTTTTCCGAATAATACGCCATCGGAAAAGCTTTATTGTTGCGATCCTCGTCGATATTTGTCGATATTGCGTTGTTGCACCCACGTGTACACAAACGAACGCGCGGATAGTTAAAAAGTCATAAAAACAGATCTTCCTCTTTGTGAAGGTACAACGTGTGTTATTGCTTCGACGCTTGTTGCTTGAAGTGAATTCGGAATGTTTCCGCGAGTGGAAACGACAATAGGACCAAAGTGATTCGATAAATGTAATGGCGTATCCGAGGAAAGCTTCTCACGTGCTTTTCACTCGAATGATGTCCCGGATACGGTCTTCCGGACCCAACGGACAGAAGCGTGAAAAGCTATTTTTTTTTGGGCTTGGTCTTGAGTAATTTTACAATTTTTTTTTGTTAAGTATTGTGAAATCTTACCTTTTTTGTTTGGTCTTGCGAAATCTTAACCTTTTTTTTGTTTGGTCTTGCGAAATCTCAAGTTTTTTTTGTTTGGTCTTGCGAAATTTTACGATTTTTTTTGTTTAATCTTAAGATATGTTACAATTTTTTAAATTTCAAAAACTACTTAATTGATTCGGTTCAAATTTATACAGCATTTCTAGTATATATATAACTAAAAGCTGAACTTGAATAATTGAGATCGCTTTGTTAGTTTTCTTTTTACCAGCTAATAGACCCAAAAAAAAAGTGTGAAAAATTGAGTTTTTATTTCTGAAGCGTAAAAACATAATTTGTTGGAATTCTGACTTTATTTTAGTTCCATGTAGAGCCTAAAGTTTCTCAATTTAAACGGCTTTTGAATTTTTTAATTTCAGATAAATAAAACGGCCGGAATAATGATAGGAGTGCAACATCTCTTTTTTTATATGTGTTCCTGTTGGGCATTGTTATTCCGAAAATATTCAATATTTTGACTTCAAAAATTTCACAAAGCTTGTTTAAATGTTAATAAAAATGATAAACAATTAACAAATTATTGCAATGCCGCTTTCGAAAAAAAAAGTCAGTGCAATAAATCAAACACATTTTGGGTTTCGTTTCTACTTCGAGGTATGACGTTACGCAATGGGCAATTCTAAAATAATTCGGAGACGTAATATAATCACTCGCGCTTGACCAAATCGACGAAAATTTTCTTCACAAACGGCATACTTGAGAACGCGTAAAATCTTCCATCCATACTTATATCTACAAACGTGTGTGAATTTTTGTGTCCGCCGTTGGCATCGACGTACCCAATGGAGGGATGGGGAACAATTGGACCTTCGCCATCGTCTTGAGTGACGGCACAGATGGCCGACACATTCACAATTACATGTCCGTTCTGCAACCCGATGTGACTCGAATAATCCACGTATAGATAGATACAAATATTCCATACCGATATATCAGGTGTAGTAAAAAGAAATCCATTGGGTATCACTAGATAACGTTAGAAAGATCCGGTTCCGTACTTAACAAACTTTCACGACCATTTTGTGATTGGTTGACTCGGTTTGTGATTGGTTGACTCCAGAAAATTATGGATTTCTTTTTACTACACCTCATATAAAGTAGACATAGATTTAACAACAACAAATAAACATTACACTAATTCGGGTCAAGTGTGCGCACTTAGCTACTTGAAGAACCATCAAGCCCAAAAGATCAAAGTTAGAACAATGCAATAATACTAAAAAGATAGCGCATTTATCAAAATGTTTAAGAAAAAAAATTCATTAAAAAAAATTCGTAAAAAAATGTATTGATTTATTTTGAAAAAGGATTAATAAAAAATATTCAGACGGCGCTCACTTGATCCGGCTGCGGGCAACCGTGCGCTTCCCTGCGGGTTAAGTAAAGACAAAACCTCCGTATTAATACTTTTTTATGGAAACCCGCAAGAAGCAACTAAAAAACAAACGTATTTTTATTAATTTTGAATTTAAACTCAAAAATGTTCACTCCGCTGGTGACGTTTCTTCGTTTGAAGCAAATAGCGCCGTCTATTTCGATATTTCGATAATTTATTGAAAGACTAGCCAACATCAGCCTACATTGTTGAAACAATAACCTCCATACAGCCTACATTCCACGACACGTGAAAACCGGAAATAATAACCACTACGATAATCAAAGTGGGTAAAACCCTACATTGCCTGCGCCCATACCTACTTCCCATAGAGAGTCTTCGAAATCTTCAAAACCATTGTGAATCCTAAAAAATCCTTTTGGCTGTTCTTTTGGAATATTGAAAGGAAAGTTTGTCCAAAATTTCCATTGGGACGTGACTTTATCGACCAAACTAAAGCTTGGTCGATGTTTGTAGGAGAGAATGCCAGAAGCGGTTGGATGATGGCGAGGGGTACTTTCAGGATGATAGCGATGATGACGGCGACACAGCGTTACGTCCGAGCGAGCTGTGGTCGATCCAATTAGTCAGCCAACAATGTCTTTTGTCGATAATCGTTGCCGGATCGATTTGACTCCACACTTTAGGTACAACGTGAGCGAGGATGACGCGGTTACCGGATAACTGGGAAAATAGAAAGGGAAGGCAAGAGAGAGAGAGAGAGAGAGAAAGCTTGGAGGGGTCGAGGGAGAGGAGAGGAAGAGATTTGCGTGTGAGGATCATCGACGAAGCCAACGGTGAAGGTGAATAGATGACGGTTTAACACATCGCTAACTTGACAATACGTTATACCTAACCATTCACCGCAATCCGTACTCTCTAACCGTACAGGAGCCATTGTATCATATTGAACTTCCAGGCTTTCCTACACCCTCGGCCCTCCCCCTCTTCCACCGCCGTCGAACCTGTTTGTTCGTCAAGCAGAGTGCAGCTTTTCAATCGCTCCCGAAGAACGTTAGTATATTTACTTTCGCGGTAACAGTTCCGTACCCGATCAACGATCATGGCAAAGAATAATTGCCGGCTCGATCAACGATCGAACTTCATTATGCGCTTAAATCAGTTCAAGCACCGAACGCAATTGTCAGCTGAACGGAATTCCATTTATTTCGGTTGGAATAAGTGTGGGCATTATCCGGGAATGTTTATACAGGGTGACGCGAAAATATACGTCGAATCGATGGATGAGATTCTATCCCATGGTAGTTTTAGTTTCCGACAAACGTTTTGCTTCCATAGAGGTTAATTAATGGGTGAAAGAATACTCGAGTACGTACGTTAGACTTTGGTGGACGATACATCGAAAACTGAAAAGATTTGGCCTTTAAATTTAGGTGGAAACAATATTTTTGGACCCAATGGTCGAGTACTTTTGAATGAGTTTGGAAGTTGGAATAACGCTGCTTTCTGGAAGGGACAGACAGGAAGGATATTTGGAATACTAGGATTTTGTGGAAACTGGTAGTCCCGTCTTGATTTTGTGGATATGGAATGTCGAAAAAAAAAACGAAAATTGTTACGATATCTTTAGACGATTAGCCATTTTTCTAGAATTCCGAAAAGACTTTTTTCGAAGACTGTTTTAACTAAAATTTCAAGTCAACTTCAGTTGAAACTAAAATTTTATGCAAAAGTAACCTTTGGTCGTTTTGGTAGCTTGTACACTCAATTTAATGAAAGCTTTATTGTTTTACAAAAAAAAATAATAAAGCTTTGTAAATAAAAATAAATAAGTAAAGGATTTTTAGATTAAAAAAAAACAGCACGCTTAAAAGCAAATGGTATTCCAAATCGACTTTGTTTCCTCGGCGTTCCCAGAAAAAAAATTATACGTACAAAAAATGGTTCAAAAAATAATGTTTAATGACTTTTTCTCGAAAACGAAAAAATATCGTTATTTTTGGAACCACCCGGTACGTGGGTACAGATCGAGTCTCATTAACGGAGTATTCATGGGCCAATGACAACTGTCACGTACGACTCATTGTTCTTTTCTGATGCATTGAACATTCGATATACCCGTTCCCCTGTCGATTCGCATTACACACTCTTTATTTATTCGAGCACTCGATTGTCAAATGGATTCCGGAAATCATCGTTCCAATCGACAGGGGAGGAAGAGAGGGATGTAAAAGTTGTAAAAAAAAGGTGTAAAATGAATTTTTATTTAATTCTAGAAACCTTTTTTCGTTGCTGTATACATTGTTTATATTTTTTGCACGTACGTGTCGTGTACCAAGCTTACTTATTTTCGTTAATTGCTTTTATTTAATTATGCAATGAGAAAAACTGTACCTCGAAACTTGAAGTATTATTGCTTCAGTAAGTACAAGTAGAACATTAAAACTTAAATTATGGATTAAAAAATAGAAAACCGTTTTGAAAAAATGGCGAATTTTTACTTCGGCAAATATTGGACTTTTACCTAAAAGCCAATAATTGGCAAGTCTATATTTGGCAAACATTAGAGATTGACCGACGAGCCAACAATTGACGAGTTTGTACTCTTATCAATGAGCCAATAATTGGCGAGTCTTAACTTCGGAAAACATTGGACTTTTATCGACAATCCAATTGGCCGTTACCGATCGATCGGAAAACCAACATTTCGCTGATCCTAAATCTTGGTGACATGCCACTTTCATAATTTGCTACATTCAGTTCCTCATTTTGGAAGCATGTAAAACGGCGTTCCCACAAACGAAAGTAATAAATTCCTATGCGTAAAACTATGAAACTATTTATCATAAAATTCATAAATAATTCATGTCATAATTATTCTCCAACAATTAGTTACTTTTTATCCAATAATACCTAAATTGATTAATACATTTTTTTTCTTTTTGATACTCGATGATTAGAAGGTATTGGACTTTCTGTCTCCCTTGCCATTTAATTCTTTGACTCTATATATTTTCATCTTTTCGCTCCTCTCGAGAGGCGATAATTCCCTTGATTTTATCTCGCACACCCGATCTCGTGTTCGCGTTTTATTCTCGACAGTTTGCTCACTCTTCTCCTCCCCTCTCGCTTTCTATGCGTCAAGGAGAGATTTCTTGCGAGCGTCAGGCGTGAACACGGAGAGTCCACACGCTTGAAATTGGACGTTGGCCAACTAGCTCGAACAACTACGGAGACTGTACCGTAAATGCACACACACACTCTTTATAAGGTTTGTTCAAAAAATAAGGTGACTTTCAATTTTTTCAAAAAATATTGATTTATTCATCGATATCTACCTAGTCCTCGTCAATATAATCCACCTCATATACAGCCTTGGCAAAAAGTATTTGGCATCCAGTAATTTTTCTATCCGGACGAAAAATCGAATTTCTCGGCAAAAAAAAAATCGTAAAAATTTGTTAAAAAAACGAAACTAAAGCTAACAGTTACCTCTTCAAACATCTAATTTCTAAATACCGGAATCACCATTTTTCTAAGTTCAGGCTTTTTCTAAGTTTTTTGTTCTGACATTAAATTCGATATCTCGGCGAAAAATGATCGTAACTCAATTTACC
>JAPYZJ010004231.1:0-14120 GCA_030522765.1 Ophioninae sp. B BG-2022a | reverse complement strand
GCTGAGAGTCTGGCGCATTTCTGAGACTAACTAAGAAATCATTATGTCACCAGTTTGGATTTTTAATTTACAGTTGAAAATTTAAGTCATAATTCACGGCATGTAAATTTTTAACTCAGACCAACATTTTCATAACTTTCATCAAAGTTACGAAGCTGATTATTTTATGCATAAAAATGCAACTCATAAGAATTTAGTTACAACAACAAAAAAACTGGAAAGTCTCTTGCTTTTTCTTTTAGAATTTTTTTAGAACTGGTCATGTCGAAATTCCTCACAAAATCGAAAAAAAATCATAACTCCTAAACTATAAAAAATTGCATAATACGAATTCCGGGTGTTTCGAATTCCGGGGGGTGTTTCGGATTCCGCACAACATGCCGGTACTAAATTTTTTTTTATGACGTCAATTAACCCGCCACCTTGTATATGGTGGGGGGCAGTTTCCCTATGCCCCCCACCATGCGGACACTCCCGCTCGTCTGTGTGCGCTTGCATGTTGTAGGGTGCGACGGAAAAGGCACTATCGGTGCGCGCGCACGATTTATTTATTACAACTCGTTGATAGTCATATTCGGTGGATTATTACCGAATACATTGTTTGAATACATTTTGTAGAGACACAATGGAAAGGACAGGTTACAGAGTTAACAGCGCATACCATCGGGGCCGCAATCGCTTGCTAAAAAAAAAGCCAAACGCACTAAAAACCATAATAAATAACAGTTACGACATTTGCTATGAAGCGCGCGCACCGATAGTGCCTTTTCCGTCGCACACTACCGCATGCAAGCGCACACAGACGAGCGGAAGTGTCCGCATGGTGTAGGTACCGCCCCTCCGGGCACTAACACGCGTGCGTGTCGCTCACCGACGTAGGCCCGTCCAGCGGGCGCGTCTGATTGGCTACCGTAAAAAATTAATAACAATTTAGGTGTTGATCTGGGACCCATACATGCTCATATCAATCGTCTTAGAATTTCACCCCTTACTACCCATTTCAGAGATGACATTCTTACCTGGGACACCCTGTATATATCGCGTCGAGCTGTGGAGCCGCGCGCAATTGTCCATTTTTGATAAGAGCATATTTTTGCTTCCTTCTATGTATTAGTGTCGGTAATCAGACGCGAACTCTGGAACGATCAGTAACTGATAACGCGAACGGATTCTCTTTGCGTCGTGGAAACAAAGCTTGCGCAAAGGACGTTTCCGTATACAATCTTGGTTTCCCTTTTTTTCCTCTCACCTATCGCATGATTAGTACACTGATCATGAACTTGATTTTCTTTCGAGACGCGTTAAATTTAGTTCAAGTAAAGTTATTAAGAAAGGGAGGGAGTGGTGTATTTTATAAAAATTGTTTTGGCGTTTGAGGATCGTCGAATGTTTCACTCGTGAATGTTGAGAAATCGTCTTAGTGCAAAATTTTCAAAAGTTCTTTTTTTAGCATTGCATTTAGCATTTAGCATTTTTAGCATTAGCGGGGAGGTTGGCCGAAAATGGGTACCCCGCCTAAGGCGGGTACGCTTTTAAATTTGAGCGCCGTAACACACTTCATAACCTAAAAATTTAGACAAAGGTCGCCACAAGTTTTCTCACTGCATGTGATCGGTTGATGCTCGAGACACCACACTGCACTAACACATTTGCAATTTTACTTACGGCGCGCAAATTTAAAAGCGTACCCGCTTTAGGCGCGGTACCCGTTCTAGGCCCACCTCCCCGATCGTATAATATACACTGTTCTAAACATTCTCTCAAATTTTTAAGTCGGAATTCAAATTAATACGGCTGCTAGAGCGTTTCTTGTAGAAAGGGAACGGAGCCGGACATCTGCCCAGTCAATCTTTAAACGCGTTTTTCTCGGAATGGTGTTTTTCAAAACGGTGTTCACTCTCAAAGGACGAGTTTTGAAGATATCTATTTTCAATTTTGAGAGGACATTTTTAACGTCATTCTTTATCGCGCTATGGAAGCTTTTTTTTATACGATAATGCAAAAAAAAAACGATTTTCCGAAAATTTCACACTGAGACAATCCCTTGAAGGATACTGATCTGTTTTGGAATTCAATACATGCGTTGGGCGTCCACTGTCGATACTTGTGTAATACTTGTTAAGATGGATGAATATTAAAAATCGTTAAAAATTCTTGAAAACTGGAGGAATGGTGGTTCCTGGTAGAATTATAGATTTCAGACAGAGCGAAATAGGGGCCAATATATAGAGAGGACAACAGCATAATTATGATGCGAATCTGCACAAGAAGATAAACAATATGCTATCACTTCGTTGAGTGTTAAAATAACAAAAGCTGTGTCACTGCACATAAGGAATCTTTTTCTATTCAGTAATTCTCAGATTGAGCACTAAGAAAATTGCTGAAATTAATTGATTTCGTAGAACTGGTATCAGGAATTACGGCCAATTATTTGTTGCCTCGTGTCGAACGTTTTTAAGGTATTGCTAGATGGATTAAAAAAACCGCCAAAATTCTTTGGCGGATAATTTAAGGAATTATAGTTCTTCATACAATAATGATATGTGAATTGTGTTAGAACTTTGCATTAAATTATTTAGTAGTTATAAATGTATAAATTCAACACGGTTGTATATCGGAAGCCAAGCTTCTGCAGATGTCAATGGTTGCAAAACGAATGCAACTATATTGCCGTAAATTTTGAAAATATTAACAAGATTTAGGATTAAGGAATTTTTTAGGCTGAGTTTCAAATAAATACACTGCGTTGTCAAAAAAATATCAATGTATATCGATATTGTGAATCATAATTGACACATCGTTAAAATAAATCTTTGCTTTATAAATTGACCATCAAACGCGACAACGCAGTCAATTTATTTGAAACTAATTTTATATTTTAAATATTTTATAATAATACGATTATCTGAACCTATGAATTAAATGTGAAAATCTAAAAAAATTGAAAAAATGAATTATTTGAGAAATAATTGGAACTGATGTACAGTCTCTCACAAAACTTCGGTCAAGCACATACCGATGTCATCGAGTTTGACTTCAATTATTATTGAAAGTGGAAAACTAACATTTTTCAGTATTAATTCAATATTGAATTAGGTATTTGGAAAGCTAAGTATGTACGAAATTATTCAGATTTCTAAATCGAGGATTTCTTTATTTTGGACTAACTTTTTGCCCAACAGTCCATCCAGCAATACCGCAAGGAAGATCGTGAATGCAGCTGGACTGCATTGCACTGCGTGTTCAATGTATTCACATTGCAGCAGACACATTGACCGCGCTCTTTGGCAATGAAATATTAGCTTGAATTAGCCGTGTCGGCTAACTCTGTTAAATTGCCTAGATTTTGATGCCCCGTCTTGTATCTGATGCTGGAAGGGGAACGTGCAGAAAACATCAAACTTGGCCCCTTATGGGGCTCTCTTTGAGCCCCACATTTGAGAAAAATTGAATGACTGAATACGCGTCGGTGAAACGCTAAACCGTCCTCGATGCAGCGATTGGGAAATTCCGTGCGCAACTGAACGAGCGGAGACGTCCGTTTGTTATTTAAATCGACGGGTTTCTCAGAAAGACGCGAAGCCAGTAAGAAAACCGGTGCTGCACCGGGCTCCGTACACATCATGGGGGCACTCGATAATTGCAATCACTCCGACAAACAGCTTTGCTCTTTCCAGGAACTTGTACAATTCATTAAATTGTTTGATAAATTGCCGACTTCACTCCCGTTCTACAGTTTAAGACACGTACAATCTGGATTCACATTGGGAATAAAAAAGTTGATCATCTTTATTGCTGATATGCTCATAGTAGAAATATAAGAAAATGGAAATGCCGAGAAAAGTTTATTGATAATTGAGTCTTAGTGTAATCGTCAGCTGTATCAACGTTTCATGGTCACGCTTCCCGTTCCGATTACGGTGGATACAATGGATTTATTTTACCTAGTCAATGTTCGAACCAGTTTTGTGTTCGAAGTCACCGGCCAAAAAGGTTCAAAAAGTTACTGAACTTGCTTCGAACATTGCAGATGGCACGCAAAATATTTATTTATGAGAAAATAAATGGAAAAATATAAAGATAAATTCGTGAATAGATGGAAACGAAGAAAATTCATTTTTTTACTGAAAACATCACAACCTCGCGAACTTGTATTATTTTGATTTAAAATTTGAATCGGATATTCCTTAGATACAGTCCTTTTGGGGAAAAAATAGCAATCTAGTATGCTTTCGAAAGAAAGTACTTATTCTGACATGTAAAAGAGGTCAATTATGGAGGTTGGGAATACTCAACATCCGGGTAGACGGCGACGCAAGTCCCATTCACAGCCGGAGATTATTGGGCATTTCGACTTAAAGTTGATTGACGAGACGGCTCTACCGACGGTTCCACAGCGACGCGACTACGTCTCTGAACCCTTCATCACGAGCGTCGTAGTCGCGTCTATAGACGTCGAGCAATATGAAAATGAGAATTTCACATTCTTGACGAACCCATCTACGACTCTTTGTACCGTAAAATGACCTACTCGTGGTTTTTCGAGCTTCGAAACGACTAATGGAATACCTAATCACATCGATGTCATTATACCCCGCCAAAAAGGTACATTTCGAATGTAGTTACATCTTTCACCACAGACGTATGATGACATAACATTATGGACTTTACTCTCATGGTGCGATGTGTCGCAGATACGTTATTGGCAGTGTTGAAAATCCCACTGTGACGCGATCGTCACCGAGACACTTTGCACTCGACACGACCTCCATGACCCTCTACAAATATTCCATGTGTAAAAAAACACTCGTCTCGGTTATCTTAGTTTACAAAATTACAGGCTTCGTTTATTCGTGATCTTCGAGTCCGAAGTGAAAACAAAGGGAAAAAATCATTCATCCGTGTTGTTTCTTGTTCTAAACTTCCGTTCATATATTTGCATTATTTTGAATTTAGAGTTGGTCGAACTTCGGGATGCAATCTACATCTTTTTTTGCTTGAATCCTGCCCGCGTTTTTATTTTTCTGATTGATACGTCCTTGTGAATAATACGACCAATTTTTTGGCTTACGAATGTTCGTATTTCCAATCTTCCAACCATCTGCGGTTATTTATTTTTATGATGAATAACTCCATTTCGTACATGACATTTCTATCCTCCATTTTTCCTACAATGGCAGAAACTAAGTCTAGAGATAATTTTTTTTTATTTCTATTGTTCCTATACGACGGTGAAGTTTGTATCGTTGAAAAGAAACGAAAGTTGGATATTATCGATTGTTCAAATTTTTAGTTTTTCTCACAGACATACGATCATTGTTTGTGAAAAATGCTTTGCATAATAATGCTTCGGATAAAAAAAATGATTAAAAAGAATGTTTCGGATAATTCGGATAAGGCAAATGTAAAACATGAAGAAAACGAAATATTTTTGTATTCGAACGAAGCAAATGTCAACGTCATCTTGCTATTATTTCTTGCGTATTTGTACATAATTTCATCACATTGTATTTTCGTTTCGTTACCATAGCTTCCTTCACGTGTACGTTCTTAATTTCAATTAATTTCGAATATTCAATCCAAGAAAAAATGTCCGAAGGTACCTTTGATGCTAATGTTATGTCTAATATTTTCTTCACCAATAGCTGAAGCTATTTTTACACTCAAGAGTGCACCACGGACGTGTGAGGCATGCACGTTTTCCCAGGAGTAATAACGATTTTTATCTTTAGCGTTGTGATAAAACGGCCGTTGAAGCAATGTTATGTCAAGGATGCGACTATCGATACAAAAGCTTTGAATGATGAGACTGCTGGAGCGACCAAAGCGCAGATAGTTCGTGCGAATTGTTTTTATGCAGACCGGGGTGTTTCCACTGATAGGAGGAATAGCACAGCGAAATGGAGACCGATGTATAGAGAGGTCGGCAACATAGTTATGACGCAAATCTGTACAAGAAGATAAACAATATACTATCACTCCGATGAGTGTGAAAATAACAAAAGCTTTGACACTGCACAGAAAGCGTCTTTTTCTATTTCAGTAATTCTCATTCCGAGCACCAAGAAAATCTTGGAAATTAATTGGTCTCACTGGAGAGAATGAATTTGATTTTCGTAGAACTGCTATTGGGATTTATAGTTCAATTATTTGTTGCCTCGTGTTGAACATTTTTAAGGATGGATATTCACAAAATCGGCAAAATTCTTGATAATTTGAGGTATTATAGTTCTTCATGCAATAATGATACGTTGCACCATGTTTTATGTTTTTCATTAAATTATTTAGTAGTTATATAAACGTATGAATTCAACACGGTCGTTTATGGGAAAAGAACTTTCGGAGATGTTAATTGTTGGGCAACAAATAGTATTAAATCATCGCAATATCGGGAAATATTATATCATCAAGATTTAGGATCAAGTGATCGAGTTAAGGCAAATTTGACGTATATTCATATGAAACTTAGTTTTTAATTCGATCGGTTTTAATTCCTATTAACATTAACTTATTGTTATTAAATTTCACATTATAATAATGTATGAACAAGGGGGTCTATTGCTACGTTGTTACATTTGGCAGTCAATTTATAAAATAGTGAAAAATGTAATTTAACGATTAATTAATCAGCGATCAATAAAAATCCCGTATATTTAGTTTGTTTAGGTAATTATTAATAATAAGCAGATGATTTAAACGTATTAATTAAATTTGAGGAATGGTATATATTTTTCGTTGACCAGACCAACAGATTTCCAGTCGAATTCGTCTTCATTTATTATGGAAAGTGGAAAGTCAACATTTCGAAGTAGAAATTAATTATTAAATTTGTTATTCGTGTACACGTGTACTTGACGTACATTTGAAAATTAACGATTCCTCCATATTGAATGAACTTTTAGCGCGATGACCCAGCAGTAGCCTATTAAAATACATGCACAGTTGAAAAAGGGACGAAACGTTGAGGGATCGTGAGATCGATCTCACTGCGACCAAGGTCGCGGATCTCATACGAGGACAAGAAAAACGAATTATTATCATATGCTAAATTAGCGAAAAATGGGAACTTTCGTTCCATTTCACTAATGCAAGCTTTCAGTCTCATAAAAAAATGACATTTCGTTCCTGTATTTTTCAGGTGACGTTCTCACGAAAATATACTAATATATATGGAAAATAACATTTTCGTAGCTATATAGGAAAACTATGGTTAATTTATTTATACAGATTTAATTATTTGAAATAACCTATGTACATAACCCTCAATTCGCATGCTAAAATTCTTGACCGACATGCACGTGTACCGACGGACGAGACGAAATATTTTCTCGAGAAAATGTTCGGGAATCTTCAAAAGCCCTGTAAAGACCGCCGATGGTCACGATATCGCCGTTTCCGTTACGTCTCGTTATCGGTTATTTCCTGTTCGCGCACACGATGCGAAAAATTGAGCGGAAACCTCTATTCCTAGTGCAAAAAAAATCCAGCAGACCTGATTCGACCGGCGCCGTTCAATGTCCGAAATGCACAGTGTTTTAAGTTATGCCAATGCCAAATTATTTTGTAATGAACAAAAACGATAACCGCCAACGTAATGGAGAGAAGAAAAAAAACCGCCATTTTCGTCGAGCATTCAACGAATTGGGCGTAAAGTTTGTTTTTTTTCCCACGAGGCGAATCAAGTTAGAAAAGTTTGGCGCTCGCGTCGCATTATCGTCATGTGGTAAATCAAACAGGAAAAAAAAAATTCCGCAGCTCGTTCAAGTTTCTGGTAGCACGGGGCTCTCTGGCGTTTGTGTATACATCCGTCCGCGCGGATGACGCCATTAACGCGTATCTGCTTTTTCCGGAAACTGCGCTTTCCGTGTCGCGCCGAAGAAAAAGCAAGTGAAAAAAACAAGCGAAAAGAAAGCAAGGAAGTCACACTCGAAGCGTGTGACTGAATAGAACGCGCGGTCTTGTAACAAGTGGCGGGGGGCCCCGATCTCGCGGTTCAGAGTATGTTGAGATTATAACGCGCAGTTGTGTCGAGAGACACGTCGAGGAACACGATAATCGAGTGAGATAAGAGCTTCCGTGCGATCTTTACGGAATTGTACACTAAAAAACTCGTTTGCTTCTCCGCTCGTGTTGTGTGTACACAAAGAAAAGTTTGGCCCATCCTCATTCGCCGTACACGGCCCGCGTTCGTCGCACGCTCGACGTATACATGTGTGCCATAGATAAGAAAAATGAACGGGACACGTGATTCGTTATATAAAAGTAGGTAAAACCATAAGTTCGCACGCTGGTCCATTGTACATTGTCGATCCGATTACTCACCTTCTGGCTTTTATATCGTAATTTAACGGACCGCTCTAGTCCTCCCGGCGATCGTACAATCTCGGGGTTTACTCTCGTACACTCTGGTCGGTTTTCCACGTATGAAGTGTGCGCTCTGAATTTTTCTCGAAAATATCGTTTCTTTCGTTTTCTTCGCCCGTAAATCTCTCTCCCGATTTTGTGAAACTGTTTATCGCCGCACTTTTGTTTTATATTCGCACGATACTCGTGTTTCGTTTTTAAGGTTATGGAAGTGAAGGTATTTTTTGAGCAAAGTATCGGGAGAAAGGTAGAAACGAGGTACGAGAGGAATCACGAAGAGCACTGTAAGCTGAATCCAAAAGAGGAAACTTCGCTGCCGGACGCACCGGTTCGCTAGGTCTGCTCAGCGGCAAAGCTCTTCACGAACTGACGCTTGTTGACTGCTTCGCTCTCCCGGAATCGTCTCGGATGGGAGGGAGCACGTTTTTTCGCTCTCTGCCTCGCGCTCTCGTGTTCTGTATTCCCTCATGCTGCCACTCGACTCCCACACATGTGTCTGCCTCTTCGCGTCGTTTTATTATTATTTCTCATTCTCGTCGAGTATCTTACTCGAATGCGAAAAAAAAATAACACTTTTACGAAACGTCAGTCTTTTTTTCGTTTTCCCCGCAATTACTTTTTAATTCATCGTTTCGTTCTTTTCGTCAGATACAAGTCGGGGGTTATCCGAAGGCCATTTCTTACCCGATAACCGATACGGACTGAGAATATTATCCAGCCACCGATCGATCATGCAAAATTCATTCGTCGCGCGCTCTACATAACTGCTCTTCAACATCGCAATTTATTCGTCCCGATCAACCGTACATCCAATTATCTTTGTGATTGATTACAATTTTATTTTGTGGATTTTTTACGATCGCGTTCACCGTCGATCCAATTAGGAATGACATTACCTAGGGTGACGCTAATAAACGAGCAATTAACTCCAATTTTATGAATGAGATCACTGTGTCATATACGTATATGATTGCGGTTAACTGTACTCATCTCGCTCATCGCGAGTGGTAGAACTTTGCCGATTCTTTCAGCAGGGAGTTCGTAACACTTTATTGACCCGCAATGGTCACCCGGGGTCCCGTGTACCCCAGGCATATTTTGTAGCGATATATCATTGAGAATCGAACTTGTGTTGTTGTCTGAACCGACGCCAACTCTATTTAATTGGTGGCGATGTTCAAAATGGCGTCAGTTGCCTTGCAGGTAGCTAATAGCGCTGTTCATGAAAATTATATTTTTTTCTTGAAACTATACTATTTCAAGAGTAACATAACGTAGATTTTTTGCCGTATCGTAAAAATCAAAATGTATATGAATTTTTTAATGAAAATTGGGGTTTTTTGTTCTTTTTTTCTGATAGTCCTTTCGCCATATTAAAATTTTAAAACGAAAGAAAAAACGATTGTATTACTTGAAAAACATATGAAATAGAGTACTTGTGTAAGATTTGCGCCAGTAAATAAAGTAGAACGCAAATAGCAACAAGTTTTCGGCGTGGGGTCCACTATACCCCACGTGACCATTACGTGGCGTATAGGAGGTGTGACCATTACGGGTTAATCGTGACGATGGATTATTCCAATTTTGAGCATCAGTATCCATTGATGATTTGCATTTATTTATATGCAGAGCGAAATGGAAACGTACATTGATAAAAGTGGTCACTTTGGGAAACTTCCACGTCCCAAATGTTCCCATCGTTTTTTTCTCGTGGATTCTACGCTAGAAACATTGAAATATGTGTTTTTTTTTTATATTCCATACCGAATTTCCATACCGAATCTTGATCGACCAAGCGATTTGTCGTGTCATAATTTTTCACTTCCTTCATAAAATACTCGGACATATATAGTGACTCGGTTTTGAAAAATGGTGATGGTGAAAAATGGTGCCAAAAACCCCCTTTTGATAATATTGTCTAAACGATAGTTTCAATCTTGCACATTATTTTGGTGATATGTCGCGTCATAGATTTTATTGCTGCGCATATACTGTTTGTTTCCTACCGTGAATTTAGGTTCTCCGTTTTACATTTTAAGGCGGGATCCTGAATTAACCGGTTCGAAAAATAGATATTTTGAGGAATTTTTTTCGGGTAAAAAAAGCAAGTTTACCGAAATTTTCAGATTATTTTATTACATGTCTGAACATAAGAAAACAGTTTTTCTAAAGAAAAATATCAACGGGCAACCGATTTTTGTGCACATTCGTGCCACTGCTGTTTCCATGCGGCGTGACAAATGGAGCTCGTAATTTTCATCTGAAACAGAAAAACGAAAAACCATTTTAATTGTGACATATTTTTCTTCTATATGAACTAAAAAAAACTTTAAAAATTTGGAATCTGAATGTTTTCTCCGGTTTGAAGTAGAAAATGTGCTTTTTGTGAAAAGAAAATTATTTCAACTTGCTAAAAAAATGGTTAAGAATTTTTTTTCGACAATCTTTATAATTCAAATAGAAAAGAAAACGATACTGAAGCGAACAAGCTTTGGTTTATTTCGATTGGACTTCTAGTTTTTTTTTGTAATCAGGTACGCCACATTTGTCAAAACGAAAACTCGAGAAAACGGGCTTTAAAGTTTGTTACCTGCCCGTATACCTGCTCGACACTCCACTACGTTCAGTGCTGTATCTTCGGAAATATCTGAATTGGGCTATAAAACTTTGTTTAGACATTCTTAGATACATCAGGAATAGATTTAAACAATAAAAAAATCGATTTTTTGGACCTTCTAATTCAGGATCCGGCCTTAATAACTGAATGCGACATTTCAATAACGTCGCATTCAGCATGTTTGGTTTAATCGCGAGCCCAATTTAGAATCATTTGATGTAGGTACGGTACCCGACCCATGTAAGGCCCACCTTATTTGCTTTTAAGTACAACAGAAAACTATTAATGTTGAAATAAAACAAAAATGTTTATTTAATAATTTATTCAATAATCAACGTATTAATAATAATTTTGGTTGCGAAAACAATATTCACTATTAATCATAAGCTTTTTTGAAAAAGCGTCCTCTGAGCCTTATTCAGATCACTGCTCCTAATAAGGCCATACCCGTTGTAACTTCGTACAAAATAAATTTAAAAAATATATAATCTTCAATTTTTAACTTAAATTTTGATAACAACATGTATACTGCTGCTGAACCACTACATATAATTACAATAAAGATTCACTAAGTGATATTGAAAACACGTTTGTTTTCGAAAGTTTTTGTACGTCGATGTACAAATCGACGTACAAAAATTTTGTATCGACTACAAATTTGATTGGGTTCGCCATAGCGTGGCGGTTGCTATGGCAATCGCGGCTATTCAAAGTTACACGCTCAACGATGTGAGCTTAATCCGTTTGACTTTGTAGTTTTGGATATTTAAAACGTGGGCTTTATTAGGCACTGGGCGTTACATAGGCCAAGTACCTTAGATAGACGAGAAAAGGACCGAGGCATCTGTTCGTATGCCAGTATCCGGAGGAGTAACGAGAAAATAGTTTCAATTATAAATCCTAGAGGATCAAGCGAGCACGAGTGCGTGGGGATTATGTCGTGGAGTCGAGGAAGCGAGGGATCACGTTTTTACCCGTGTCACGTGTCAGCGTTCTGGAAGGTTTCGGAAAAATTCCAGAGCCCGTTACTTCTTGCCGAACGTTTTCTTCATCGTTTCCGACTTTAAATCTTGGTAGCGAACCAACGCGTATGGAACTCGAGAAGTTTCTTCCATCGGCGTCGTATATTCCTTTTTGATAATTATGTTTCTGTTTTCCACGTTGCAAAGTTTTTTTCGCGTTGTCTTCGATACACAACTATTATCGAGCTATCGAAAAAAGAGTGTGAACTCCTTGGTGATGCAAACGCCAAACGAGGAAAGATGGAAACGAAAATCAATTATGGGCGCACGAGGCGAATAAATTTAATCAATGCAACGTGTGTCGAAGCCAGAAATGAATTGAACGAAAATCGAGTACGAGAAGTTTGATTTTGTTTTTCAATCGAAGTTTCGTTTTGCATATACATTTGTGGAATTCGAGTGTATGTTAATGTAATGAATAATTCAGTAATCAGGGACCGTTTGGGTCATGATTTATAACGGCGTTCTGGCAGCCACGTGGTTTGCCCGAACGTGCCGAAATAAAGGAACTTCCGTCTCGTCATTAACCGAAGCCCAGCCTCGTGTCACTTTCCTTTTTCTCTTCCTGAAGAAAAATCCATTGGATTGGAGCGCACACGTGGTGGCTCAGTCATCACCCCCGCGACGAAAATCTGGCTCCTTTTCCGGCTGCTTGAAAAGGTTGTCCGGTCATCCGAGTTCCAAATATCGGGACCGACTCTTAAGAGGGAATTGAAAAAACTGGGCACTTCCGCATTTGTTTATCCAGTTCGTCTTCACAGTCTGACGGGTTTTTTCCAAGTGACTGCACATGGGCCCTGGTTCAGTTTGTTTAGTTCATTTGTTTAAACACAATTAAAGTATTCCATTGTTTCGACTCTATTTTCACTTTTATTGAATTAATCTAATCTCGTTTGATTAATTAATTAATTTTTATTATGTTTGCCTAATTGGTCAATGCCTTCTTGTTTTTACCGCTAAAAAGTCTTTTCGAACTGTGCCATTATCATAACAATATTTTTTCTTTTAACGAGTAATTGCACTTTTGTCTTCTTTTTTTTGTTGTCTTCTTCAAACTTCTATTTTGAAAAGTATATAATTTGCCTGATGAAAAGCTAGAATTTTAATTTGGTTTGTTCCAAAATTTGCATTCAATTTCCTGTTATTGTGTAATATATTATATACAGACTTTGACGAGTAGATAAAATTTCAAGACAGAACTTAAAAATGTTTCATTTATGATTAAGATAGAATGGATTTTGAATGTTACCAATGAGCGAGAATTTATGCATATGAATTGTATACTTACGTACATATTTTCTTATGATACCCATCAAGGATAATAATAACGTTATTTCTCTTCGCGAAAAAAGGTCGTGCTCAGAAAGTAGTTCGAGTTTTCATTTATTTGATAAGTTTATATTTTTCAAACGAATAAACGAAAAATCAAACCGCATTCTAAAGTCCTTTTTTCGTAACAGAGGTAACGGTTATATTGTACCCGATTGATATTATGAAAATATATGTACATAAACGAATGTATGTAATATATGTAAATAAATGCATATATATTTAGCTATTTGTGATACTTCTGAAATTTTGCACAAAGTCGAAGTATAACAACGTTAGTATAAAAAGTATACAACACGTTATTACGTATGGATTAAATACATAAATAAATGTATGTTCATTTTTATACTACCCTTGTATATATACAGGGTGGCCGGTCAATTGGCGTCATAAAAAAAAATGTAGATCCGGCATGCCGTAGGGTATCCGAAACACCCTCATGTATGTTATGCAATTTTTTATAGTTTAGGAGTTATGATTTTTTTTTCCATTTTTTGAGGGATTTCGACATGACCAGTTCTAAAAAATTCTAAAAGAAAAAGCAAGAGACTTTTTAGTCTATTTTTTTGTAACTAAATTCTTATGAGTTGCATTTTTATGCATAAAATAATCAGCTTCTTAACTTTGATGAAAGTTATGAAAATATTGGTCTAAAGTTAAAAATTTACGTTTCGTGAATTATGACCTCAATTTTCAACTGTAAATTAAAAACCGAAACTGGTGACATAATGATTTCTTAGTTAGTCTTAGAAATGCACCAGACTCTCAGCTTTCATAATAATACA
>JAPYZJ010004230.1:0-14121 GCA_030522765.1 Ophioninae sp. B BG-2022a | reverse complement strand
TTGCACGTAAATTATGCTAGATGGCGCGTTTCTAAATGTCAAATATCTAAGGGGGCCAAAATACCTGCAGGGGCCACATTACCACCTTCTCCTCTATTATTATTATTATTATTCAATAGCAATCACATATCAATAATTACTACTTATCAATTAATTATTAACGAAGAATTATTATTAAATATTAAATAAATATTAATTACCAATTATTAATAAAAATAATCTACAGTCATAATAATAATAAAAATAATAATAATAATAAAAGAAATACGCGTGTACAACGAAAAAGACTTTTATTGTAAATCGCACTACAAGTGACACGGGGAGGGGGAGGACTCATCGGCAAACCGCAAATGGACCGAAAAAATTAAAAAACCAGAAATCGAATTCGTCCGAGCCGCGATTTTACCTCGAGCCCTTTGGAATCTGCGCTTTATCACTATTTTTATCTTTCATGATACCATTATTAAAAGGTTTGGGGCTTCGAAAAATATATATATTTTGGTTTTTACATTTTCACATCGTGAATAATTGATAACAATGTACAATTGTCTGGGATCGACCTCGTTAATCGTCGAGGAGAAAAAAACGGAGAAATTGAGAGAGAAAGAGAAAGAGGGAAGGTGTTTTTTTTTTTAATCAGTGCCAGGGCACTTGATTGGGATGGCTGATGGAACCCAGTTTGTAGTACCTTGTTGTTGAGAGGGGCTGCTGATTGCCGCCCTGATGACTAGGTGGCGTTGCGATCTGGGGTATCTCGGCACTTTGGGCGGAAGTTCCGTCACCCTTGAGGACAGCGACGCATTTCCAATTGTTGATATAATTGTCTTTCCAGAGACGCACGCACCCGTCGTCACCGGAACTCGCGAGAATCGTCCCCATTATGTTCCAGCAGACACGCCATACGGTGCAATAATGATCATCGAATTGGGCCGCTGTCGTTATCTCGAATCGCGAGAGACCATTTTGCGCTGTGTCCCTGTCACGTAATTGAGCGGTTAGAACATTATTGAAAGGCGCGAAGATCGAAGGAAAAAAAACGATTTTTGGTTATTTCGTTACCGACTAATGGTAAGTGATAATATTGATCTTAACGATAACATTGATCTTTTCGCTTCTTGTTACTAAAAGTTGGTAAACAATCGCTCAGATCTTAAGATGATCGCGAAATTATTGCGCTAACTGTCTCTTCTTTACCAACTACCGATAAGCAGTCTTTTATCGGCACGGCGCAATTACCGACGGTCGGTACACGAATGCGAAAAGAAAGAGATAATCAAGATAAAAGCGTGTATATCAACTCGTTACTACCCATCGTTTAACGATATGAATTATCTCAGTCGGTAAACATCGACTTCTCCGTCGATGTACTCAATTTCTTACATCGACGGAGAAAGAAAAAGACTTACTGCATCGGTTTGAGGGTGACGATTCGAACGTCTTTCGTCGCGATGGCGAGCGTGTGAAAGCTTCGTCCTAAATTCGGCGCGAATGCGATATCGTGTACGGGATCGACAACGTTCGAGAGAGTTTCCGTTTTCGCCCATCGTCGACTGTTCTCAGAGTACTCGTAGATGAATACCTTGCCACCGCCAGAGGCGCTCGAGTCGTCGCTTCCGACCGCTATCATTGGCGGATGGAGTCTGAAATAAAGGAAACCCCGTTTTTGTTACGGTATCGTTTTGGCACATTTTAATTTCAATATTACATTTGCGAAACTTTAATTGCACGTTATTTGCCAAACAATCGATTATTTATGTAAAAATTCATCCTACTTAAAAATCTGTTATCAAAAATGTAATTATTGAAAAAAATGATGCATTTCCAAAATAGACGAAAAACTGATATCTCTTGGTTTTCTTTGGGTTCACTAGTTCAGCGTAATTATTTGTAATAATCAGCGTAATAATTCAACTGATTATCCAGTTGATTGGACAAATCTAATATTTTAGGTGGTGTAAAAAAAATAAAACAAATTATTAGAAAATTCGTAAGAGAGAGGCAACGATTTCTTTTCGAGCGAAACGTTTTTTTTTTTCTTCATACGCAATGCAAGTTCGCAAATACCTGGATAATGAAGGATTCCACGTGAGACAGCTGCACGCCAGTTTACAGCTAATGTCGTGCTGCAACGTCCATTGGCTGAGATTCATGACATCCGGAGCCTCGTAGATTCTAATGACCCCATCGGCGCTGCAGGTGGCTAGCAGCAGGCCAAGGGTCTTGGGGCCAAACTTGACATCCGTTACGGAGGTTCGTGAGTCCACCAGATTCGTTCGCCGCACCCAGTGCCGCATCCCCCTCTCTCCAGGACCCGAGCCCTCGCCCACTGTGCAAGATAGACATTTTTTCAAAATTCAGAATTCTCTTCCGGCGTTGTTTCTGACATGCCGCTTACCTATCTCTTCCCGAAGAGATAGGTAAGTGTTCACAATTTGAGTACAAGAATATAAACGCTTATTCATATGCTTACTTGTACAAGTTTTACACAAATTAAAATATTTGCTTCGACTGATCAATTGGATAATCAGTTGCATTAATTGATGTCTTTTATTATTAGAAACGAACAGTCTGATCGACTGTTTGTTACTACAATTATGCTGAACTGGTAAACCCAAAAAAGCCCAAAAGAAATAAGATTTTCGTCTATTTTTGAAACGTATCATTTTTTTCAATAATCAAATTTTTGAAAACAGTGCTTTAAGAGAGTGAATTTTTACATAAATAATTAACCGTTTGGAAAGTAATGTGCGATTAAAGTTTCCTAAATGTAATATGCAAATTAAACTGAGCTAAACCGATACTTTAATAAAAACAGGGTTTTCTAACATGACACTTACCTATCTCTTCCCATACCGCAGCAGTCCTATCGAACGAACAAGTTGCCAATACTTGACCAAACTCGGGATGAGCCCAAGTGACTTTCCATACAGAGCCGCTGTGGGCCTTCCAGGATGCCGTCAAGTGCCAACTCTCGTGCTCGTCTTCGTCCCATACCTGTCACCGAATTATGAACGCCTCTTAGACGATTATCTTACAAGATTTGACGACATTGTAGCTGTCAAACACCAGGCTGACGTCAAGTCATATGCAAGTCATTTAGTTGATAGATCTTTCAAGGATCTATCAACTAAATGACTTTCCTATTCATCCCCATTCGCATCTCAAAACTATTTTGCAGTATAACCAAGATTTCATCATTAGAGAATAAAAACCAGTCACAACTTTTAGAAGCTTTCCTTACGATCCTTTTGTAATATTCGTAATTTGCAAATAAAATGTTACTTTCCATCTTTGCTGGAAGAAACATATAGACACTTTGCAAGCGTACAACGGCTTGACGGTAACTTGAAAAAAGCACTCAACTTCTATCGATTTTGGAGACACAAGGTCACAGCAAATTTTCATGCACACTTAATTGCCCGTAAATAAGAATACTGCCTATATCAGATACAATAATGAATAATAATAGTAATAATGGAACCGTTTCGATAGTATTATTGTTATTATCATCGAATATCAATTTTTCTCGATATTGTTATTGTCATAATTATGTTAAGAAAAACACTATGACGACGTGACTTTTGGCATTAGATTAAAGTAGATATGAATATGGAAATAAAATCTTCAGCAACAATGTGCATTACCTTAACGAACTGATCGCTCGAGCAGGTCGCCATGCGCTGACCATAAAAGTCATAAGCGATGTCGTGTATCAAATCTTTGTGGTCCGCGTTTATACTATGCGCTTCGAACATGATTCGATTATGTTCTTTTTGGCTTGATCCTTATTTTTTTAAGATTTATTTAGGTAAATTTGTCGAATAAATCGGAGGATACGACCATGGAAGTCACAAGACTTGTTTACGGTGATAGGACTAATTTTGAGGTTAGGACGCCGGTGCGTTGTTTACGCGCTTTTTGCTACCGGCGGGAGCGGAAGGAAAAGCGAGAGTTTAGGGCTGATACGCAAGAGTCACTGACATATATGTATATTTGAACGTGTGAATGCAAAGCCTTCTTCTTATAACGTCCTCCAGTTATAGTCCAATCCTTATTGCTAAAAGATCTACCTATCCCTTTGTACCAAAACGGCGAGGCCAATATACTTCCCAGACATATCGTCCTTCGTGAAGTAGGAATCTGCTGTGTAACAGTAAGAGCATCGACATAACCTCACAAATTTTCTAAATCCTTTTTCTCAGCGTCAATTAAGTTTACGGCGAAAAATCGAGCTTCAGTCTTTGTAGAATTCATAGAGACAGAAATAGATGCTTGAATTTTACGATAAAAATGCTTCGTCCTTGGGAAATCGCGATTTTTAAATTTCGACTATCTCTCTTGCACTCGTGTGTCACGTTGTACGTCTTCGACATGTCCTTAAGCGGAAAAGGAGGGATATCCGAGTAGTCGTATTGGCCATTACACGAAACGCGGACCGATGAGAATTCACCGTTCCCACTGAATCCTAATAACTGTAGGGAATTACTATAGGGAATAACTATAGGAAATACAGAAGCGGAAAAGACCAGGGAATGTAAGCGGTTGACCGAAAGGTCATGCTACACAGTAACTGTCCGAGTACAGGAGTTACCGAAGGGATTCGATAAACCCTAAAAAAGGTTAAAAGTGGAAATGGAGGGAGAAGCGACAAACTCGTAAATGGCAATAATGGGGAGAACCGTAATATCGCCATGTAGTTATTGTAATATCCAGAAACAACAGCCTGAAAATTGTACTTGAGAAACGAAGAAAATATTGTTCGAATGAGAAACTTTATCATTGATGTAGGTGTTTTCTTTTAATCATGCATTATCCCATATCATACATATGCCGATACTGAAAGACGCTAAAAAAGTATAACAAATTTACATGATCCATTCACCATTAGCGATAGAAACATTTTCGAAACATTGAATTTACACGCGCTCTTCGTACTTTACATTACACCCGTATCTATTTTTCACTTTACACTCGATTAGTGTCGAAAATGAATTAAAGTTATGTTCTCGTCGTAATGGCGGGCGCCTCCGCGTTACGTTTCGGATTTGAAGGACACCAGCGCCACCGCGGGATTTTTTCGATCCTCCACCCGCTTGGAGGTTTGATTCTCACGTTTTAACCTCTTTAATCGTATTTTTTTAAACATTCAAACGAGAAATAATGAAACAAGTGTGACCTCGAACAATCCAACAAAATTACGAATTTGACCACAAAAAGACCTTGAATAAATGCGAACCGAATCAAAAATCAAATTTGACTTTGAAACTACTTAGAACACTCATGATTATTCCAAAGTGAACACAAACATCCAACTTGACAGGAGAACGACCTTGAATAGTCAAAATTACTTGTTTGGGTTTGTTCGATAGATTGAAACACTTCATTTCGGCTTGTTTGGTTTCACACTTTCTTGGGTTTGCAACCAACATTCACAAGTATTCAAGATGCGTCCCCGAGTGTTCAAGGTCGTTTCAAAGTCAAAGTTGATTTTTGTCATGTCAGTAGCCAACGAGAACTTGTAACGACCTTGAACAACGCTTCAAGGTCGATTCTAGGTTGCGACTGGCTTTTTATTGCTCTAACCCAAATTACCCTTGGACGAATGTCTCAATTCATTTCAAGGTCAAACATAGTTTTTGTGCCCTTTGTCCGTTAACAATAAGAACAGGCAACGTTGACGTTTTTCGGGTTAGATGTGTCGAACGTGAAAGCTGACGATGTACTCGGCGTTCGTTCGTTGGACGGAAATGGCGAACGGATCGGTGGGATGAAAAGTGAAGGCGACCAAACGTCGGGCAACAACCGGAGCCGATCGGCCAAGCATCCCCGCGTACATTCGAAATTTTAGCAGACACGAATCGCGCGCGTAAAACCTACAAAAAAGACCATCCACATTAAATATTCCGGAAAGTCCAAAGAAAAAAACTCTTTTACGGTTGTTTTCTCTTTTTTTCTTTACCGAATCGGATGTTCGCCGCAAGCTTTCGGACGTTCCATCATCGAGACCCATTTGTCGTCGTAACAGAACAATGAGAGATCCAAGTAAGGCGAGCTCGAGTACGATTGTGCCGAGATGGGCAATTGACCGAGAAGTCTTTTCGTCGCTTCTGTCAGACCACCGTATCGCGCGCTGACGATTGTTTGCTTGAATCTCTGCTGCATCAGCCTACGAAGAAATTCGAGATAACAAATATTTACGAACGAACTCTTTTATCACTCATAACCTAAAACTTGTTGATTCGGAGATTCCGGTTTGTTAGTCTCAAGTCTTGAAATCAGTCTTTGTATCAATCTTCTCAACGTTTAATAAGACTATAGTAATTTGTAGTAATTCCTATGACGTAGCAACTTTTCACTATAATATAGTAATTTTTGAAAATTACTATAATGTAGGGTAATTCTGTACTTTAGCGGCTTTTTCGAAAAATGGTACCCGATTGTTTTTTGCCGATATATAGCTTTATTTTCTTATAGACAACGATATAATTGACGCGGAAGAAAATTCCTATCAATTTTGAATTTTTTTATCACCATGCTTTACAATTTTGTAAATTTGTTTGATTTTATGTTATTTATTGTGTTTTGTTGAATACCGTTTGCGTTAAAGGAGATCACTTAGTTTCGTGGCATCGAGGTATTGCAAAATGTAAAAACACATTATTTGTTTGGGTTTCTTTGGGTACCATAACTGACCCAACAGACCCAATTCAAAATTCATGGGAACCTTCTTTCGCGACATTAATATCATTAAATTAACTATTAAATAAAATAAAGCCATTTGTTTACTTCGATTTCATCGAAACACGATAACCAAAACAAACTTGGTCAAAAATAAAACATGAAAATTAATTTTGATGTCATAATATAGACCGTTACGATCAAACGAAAGCACGCATGCGCGGCCCGTTTAAATATATAAATTCAAACACTCAAAGCGAAAATGGGATTTTTTCGATGACGTACCTAGCGTAAATATTGTTCGAGGGTGAACACATGTACTGGCAATCGGTGCTGGTTCGGGCATTGCGAAAGAAATCGCTAAAGTTCTCGAAGAGGGTCAACAGTTGGGTCGACGCGTTGTCGTACGCGGCGAGCACCTTGGCCGTAACCATGTCGTAAACGACCAGCAAAGCGGGCTGGGCGTTCGGTTCGCTCGCTTGCAACGTCGCAACTTCCTCGCTCGCGTAACGCACCAATATGTGATTCGTGTCCAAAAGTTGCATCTTCCACATTCTCAGCGCGTTCAACTGTATTCAAATTTTACCGATTTCGTATAATTCTCCGTAATATTACCGACATTTTTGTAACCTTCGTTAGAAACGATCATGAGTCTGAAGAATGGCGAAAATTTTCAATAATTCATTTTGGCCTTCAGAAATTGACGAAATAGTACGTGAAGGTAACTCGAAACGTAAAAGTTGGGATCAAGGGGAATTCATAATCCAAATATTAATTTAAAAAATAAACATAAAATTGATCAATCGATTTGAATTTAATATCGCTATGTTTATTTTTCATTAATTTTTACCAATTTTTACGAGCAAATTTATGTTTTTTTAAATGATTCAATTTTATGTAAAATGACTCAATTCAATTTTAATTAATTACAGCCAAATGCTGAATTAGTAAACAAAGATCATAAAGAATGAAAATTAATTTAAAAAAAAAACAAAGTTCTTAATAAATAAGGAAATAAAAACAAAAATTTCTCGAGTAAAAGAGAAAATTCAAATAATGAAAAAAATTGTGAGCGTTTAGAAAAAATAATCAAACATGAATAAACGACAAAAGGAATTCCGATTGAAACTGAACACGAATCAAGGGCTACGAAGGGAATTACGAGAAATTCTAACCTGATCGAAGTACTGATAAAATCTTCGTAACTCGTAAGGGTCCCGCATGGTCGTGCTCATGTATTTCGCCCGCTTATACAAATATACGAGCAATTTGTGTTTCAGGCTATTTATGGTCGCGTCCCTGAAGGGCCTCGAGTGAACGCTGGGCCATGCACTCGTCACCAAATAAGCATCGTCATCGAGACAAAACCTTGAAAAAAAAAAGATAATTTTTCTTTTATTAACATTTTTTTCAAAGCGGAATATCAAAATAAAGAAAATGTATTGGCGAATTATTGAAAAAGTCAAATTTCACATAATTCAGAAATGAATAGAAAAAAAGTAACGTTTCCAAACAAATCGATCTTTCTTCGAAAAAACCGAAAAAATGTTGAAATGTTCCATTGGAAATTGATGAGTTCTCCCACCTGCCGATTGTCCTCACGTTTATAAACATTCCGTCCAATATTTGAAATATATGGATCGTCTGATGCTGCACGGATAGCACAGCCAAAATATCTTTATACAAGTAAAGGCCTGCAATTAAAAAAGGAAAAAAAAAAACAGAATCGCCAAATTTTCGTGAGATCGTGTGTAATTCGGCGGAATATTTATTTTGCAACCGACCTTGATTATGAGAGAGATAAATCTTATCGACTTTAAAGTGTCTACTATCACAGAGTTTGCCGCCCCTCAGATCGACCAGGTGGAGACTGTAGTCCTCAAGGGGCGAGCGAGGATTCGGCGTCAGGGCCTCATTGTTGGTGTATATCTAAAATTTGTGACGAATTGCAGTATTACAACATTATCATCTTAAAAATAGTCCATGGAACAGTGAAAATAAAAATACCACGCCATCTAGTAGTAAACACAATTATTTGTTTATTTCACGATTTAAAAACTTGCTTTAAATTAGTTTTAAAAACAATTATTTGTTTATTTATCTACTATTTAGATAGTTTATCAAGATAAGAAAGATTAAAAAATAGGTTATGTGGTTATTATGAAAATTGTACATTCTAAGAATATTCATTATTTTAGAATTTCATATTGTTAGAATTTCGTTGAATCTTCATCTTATATGTAGATGGTTTAGAAGTTCATTAGTTCATTAACAAAGTATAGCATAAGTCGTTAGTCGCAGATAGGAGTAATTAATACGAGATATTTTATTTTTAAAAACTAAAAGTAAACTAATATGCTAAAACTGATGGAAACTCGTAACGGAGACTGTAAAAAAGAAAGCGAGGGAGTGAGATGCAGGGTGCGGATAACATAGCGATGAAGGAAGAAATTATAACTATGTTGAGTGAAAATATAAATATAGGGATCCGTCAGTATTTTAGAAAGATAGAGGAAATATGCACAAAAAAGGTGCAACCCGGAGGAGGAAGGAATCGGAAGCGATGGAGATGTAGAGTAAAATAAGAAAAAGAAAGAAATGGTAGGATAGCGTGGAGAAAGGAAGACTGCCGGATGGAATATAGATTTAAGGTAGATAGGAAAAAAAAATAAAAAAGAAAGTTGTAAAAAAAAGCGCGTTGATATTTTGTGAAAAACTTGTGTAGCTATTTAGGCAAATGGGCATTTTACGTAGACGCAGTATCTACACGAATCAATAAATAAAAATAAGACTTTCTGGATAGGGATAAAAAATCTATATAAAAAATAAAAATAAATATAAAAAAATATTAAAAAATATAAATATAAAAATATAGAAAAAACATTAAAAAATCTAAATGAAAAAATCTATATAAAATATCTAGATGAAACAGGGGTATATTTCCTTTCAACAAGATCAACTCCAGTTATGCCAATGAACTGAATTAACTATGTGTTATCAATTCACCAAAATCATTATACAATCTACATTTTGATAATTCATTCAAAATAAAGACCACGATATGGAGATGATGTCTGATCGCATCCGGTGAGTACCTGATAGAAATGAGGACGCAGTTCGTCCGGTATGTGAGCGGCAGAGCCAGCAATGACGTACCGACCATCATCCGTAAACAGGCTGCATTCCCTGTTGAGCTGCTCGTTGCTCTGCACCACGTTGACGATCCATTTAGCCTTTCGATAATCCACAGACAAAAAAAATTACTTTTCCTGCCAATCGTCATTCTAAAAGGGATCGATAGAGGATATTACTTTAAAAAAGCGACGAAATATGTTGTTCCTAATGCGGAAGGTACGCTCGTCGTTTTTGTGGCCGACGTACTCGCCTCGAAGGTCAGCCAGCAAGTCGGCAGCTGCAGACGCGCCTCGATACTCGTAAACTTCAATGGACGTTTGATCGGCACTGAACGCTATGAGATAACGACCATCAGGGCTGAACTTGCGCAGGAAGCACGGTGGTTTCTCAACATTGACGACCGTAAAGTTGGGAAATACGTTTTGGTAGAATTGACGAGCGTTGAGGACATGAGTGCCAGGATAGGAACAGCCTATCGTCTCTCGCCTCCTCAACCTCACGACTATATTCTGCGCCGCTATTCTTCTCGGCCTGACAGGACAGGGCATCGTCACGAACTCTGCCTTGGCATCCTTCTCCGCCATCCTCGTGCTCGTGGATGACCAAACTCTGATTTATTTCTTTTTTGCTAATTCCACAGTCAAATTTCTAACTATTGGGGGATCATGGATCATAAATGTAGGTATTTACGAAAAAAAAACTTTGAAAAACTGTTTTTCATCGAATTCTGGCCTTTCGGGAAAAGAAAGTGCAACGTAACCTCAAATTTGAAGGAATTTCATGATTTTGGATTGAGAATAAAAAGTTAAAAATCCGCAGTTTGTTTTAAATCTCTTCGTTTAGTTTGAGGAGAAAAGGGTAATAGTTAATTTTTCGAACTTTTTTAAAACTTACCATCGAAATCAGGCCCTTCAGAATGAAACAAACACGATCGTCGAGCAAATCGCGACCGAGTCGAAATCTTCGGTAAAGGACACATTCATTCTGTTTAGTTATCACAATATTTTTAGTATTCTTGCGTTATAACCTCACTTCTTCACACAGAGTCGAGTTTTAGATGTTAATTGAAACAACGAAGTGAGAGACTTGTCTAGATTATTTGGAGGTTATGTTGTTGGGCTAAGACCGGTACAGCAGCAGGGGACGATTCGGTGGTAAAAAAACCCTAGACTGGACAATCGTAACTTTTAGTTACTTTCTCAAAGTTCTGGCTAATTGACAGTTATGTATTTCCTCAGCTCATGAACGTGGCGAAGCAGATTTCGTTTTTTTGCAAATCTCTGAATATTTGCTGGCAGATGAATTGAATATTTGAATTTTCGTTGCGTTTCGCGCTTGCTAAAGCTGAACAGTTATTGGTCCCTGACGCTGCGCTCTCATTGGTGGCCGTTGTGCGCCACGGTCGACTCATATGTTTCGCAGGAGGGGGAAGGGTGCGACTCATTCTTTTACGAACCACCACGGAATGTACGGAGTCTATCGATGTTTCGTAATATCGCGTTATCGCGATGTTTCGAATTGCGAATCATTCGCAAAGTTGAAACTTATGATCCCTGACATCCTCGCTTTTCCCTTGGTAAGTTTATTTCTCGTGATATCGAACAGTACGAACGCGGTTTCGAGGTTATGGAGTGAAAAAAATCATGTTTTTTTTTTCATCAAGAGACGAGGTTTTATTTTCTGCCGTCGTTCTTTTCACAACGATTTAATGCCCGTGCCTTGCCCTTGAAAAGAAAGACATCTTTGTGCACATAACTTACAAATATTACGAAACAACAATCGCTCTCGTGTTTTATTGCTTTATTGAACGATCGTAGTAAAGAAAATCCCTCTCCGAAAAAAAGCACAAAATCGAAAAACGAATTCTTCGAATTCCGAAAAAAGTACTCGAGGAAGATAATATTAAAAACTGATTTTCAACTGCATATTCGTTCGGGAAGGGATTTAAAAGGACTGAGCTTGAAGGTATTGTAAAGGAGCAATTATAAATTGGAACAAAGATCTTTCCCGAGGACAAACGTGTAGTTCGACGATTTGCATTGTTCGGGTGGTCATTTCAGCGAGTTTGGGTTTTCTCGTGCAACGTGGCCTGACTACCGAGTTGTAAATGGCGCAGGTAGTAATTCCCATTTTCAATGAATTTTATTATAAACGCAGCTGCGCTGGGAACGAGGTGTCCCGTGTTACTGGACACCCTCACAGCCCCCTTCTCCCCAGTTGGCCCTTAACCAGGTAGGGTAAATGACCCTCGTTATATATTTTCTCGCTCATGCTGGACAAACTTTTCTTTCAGGAAATAATATAAAATAAGATATTAACGTACTAATAAACCGGGACTGATTTTCAGAAATTGAAATTATTTTTAAAAAATGTTATGGACATTGTTAGAAAAATTTCGTTATGAAAATGATTTGGCATTTAACAACTCAAAAAATGTTCTATCGATATAACATTCTCTAGCAAACATTTTTTAAATAAAAATTAGATAATTGTTTATTTTTCAAAATGTTCAGCAACAGAATTTTGTTAAGTTCTATAAATAAACGTTATTCTATAAGTTCTGTACGTTATGTTCGACGTTAAGTAAATGAAAATGCGTCGATATAGTACACAAAAAAATAATTTCATGTTGTTTTTTATTAGAATGTGTTGAATAATTTTTAGATAAAAAAGATTGCAGCGTTGGCTTTATATTGAATTATTCAATTTTTATTCGATAAGTGGTACATCTCAAAACTTTTTTAATTTTACATAGCTTAAAAATTCCTCGCAAGTAATGATATTATCCCAAGTTTTCTACGTTAAGACGGTTCAAACAAATTTTCTAAATCGTAATTACTTTGAATTAAAACAATGAAAGTGGCCTCAATTTTTCAAATAAACGAACTTTAAAAAAAACGCTACTAAAGTAATAAAAAAAAGATATCTTGCAAATTCGAAAACGAAAAAAAATCTACAAATGCATTAAAAACGTTCCCACAGCGAAAATTCTTTAAAATTTGTTCGGAATCGAACTTTAAAATGATACAAAGTTTAGAAAAAATAGTTGATAAAGATACCTGTACTATAGGCTTTACAACGATCGAAAATTTTTTTTTGAAACAACACAAAAACTTTACCAAGAATATTAAAAAGGATGCCAAAGTAAAACGACAAAAAACCGTTCCTAATTTTTCGGTCGTCAATTTTTCCACCAAACCCAAAAACGATAGAAATTCATTTGGCGATTTCCATTCCACAATATTTCCGTGATCTCTTCGGTTCGCTCATTAATTTTTCTAGGAAAAAATAAAGTATAGTTTGTTTTGCGCCGATGTATACAGCATGTCCCAACTGCCGTGTGCCCCTTTGCGAAACACATGTTCCGTGCTGGGAGCAGGTGGATGACGCTGGGGCGTGTGTGTATCCGCGTGAACTTTATTTCGTACGATCGCAGTTAAAAATCCCAGCGAAATTTGCCATGTCTCACAATGTATCTCTCGCCGTGCGCGTACAATAAGCCACGACGAGGAAGAGAAAAAAGGCGTCGAAAAAAAAAAAAAAAAAAGCGGTACTCAGAAATAGCGTATACCGAGAGAAATAGGGTAGGAGGATGGAAGGAACGGAGGAATTTGCAGTTGAAAAGAAAAGTAAGAGCAGGTAAGGGAGCAGGTAGTCAGGTATAGGGAGGACGGTGGCCGCGGAGCGTCACGGGGGAGGGAGGAAGGGGAGATCGCCGCTTTGTTGTCCCTGGCCCGTACTGTGTTCACAAAACCCGCGTGTACGTGCACCGTGCGGACGTGGTGTGGCCCCGCCTCCTCGAGCGAAAACTTAAAAATGCCGCCGCTGCGCAACCCGAATCGATATCCGGCTAGGCGATCACGTGATGCGTGCCGCCGAAGCGGTGAGCCAATAGGAGAAGGGCGTGAGAGCGCTGGCCGTGCGGAGTGGCCGGAACGTTGCCCCACCACGAGCTTCCGTTCGCGGCGGCTAGTCGTGGAGTGGGCGCTGGGAGCGGTAGGGGCTCTTAGGAGGGGAGGGGGAAGCCAGCGTCCTTCTTGCTCGCGGAGCACAGCGGACACACGTAAGCGCGTACATCGGCGTTCTTTTTTTTGCCTCTGAAGAGATCGACAGAGAGAGAGAGAGAAAGAAAAAGAAAGACAGTTTCTTGGGGAAGAGCGTGGGCCATGTGCCGCACAGTTCGGACTACCTGGCAGACTTGCTCGCTCGGGACGCCACCATAGCGACAGTCTCCGCGTCACTAGAGCCTTACATTTTATTTCGTTTTTTTTTTTCTCTTCTCTTTTCCCTCTCGTCAGTCCGCCACGG